>ONZH01019641.1:0-218177 GCA_900303285.1 Rhinella marina | reverse complement strand
CCTTGCCAGTTATAGGTTTTACTTCTTTGCTGATTCTGTCTGTGTGTATTGGATTGTTTATTATTTTGACCTCGGCTTGCCTCTGACCTCCCTACGTCTAGTGATTTTGTATTGGGTTACCCGTTTGGTTCTGATATTGGCTTGGCAGTCGCAGCATGATGACGTGGAGGTAATTTCAGACTCCAACACCATGCTATGGAGCCAGGGGTCACAATGTTCCTCTTGCTCTTCCTCCTTGCCACCTCAAAGAAGGCTTTCTGTGGAATCCTAGTTTTCACTGCCCCTTGCTAGAAGGGTGCCTTCCTTTTCCTACAAAGTAACAACCCTAACACGTCCTATGGCAGATCATCAAGAGAGTCTCCTTGTTGACAACTTGTGTGACAGTAGTCAGTGTTGGTACTGCCCTGAGGAGGAGGCTACAGACCCTAGGCATAGCCATGTTGGTGGTGGTAGTACCCTCTGTAGCCACACTATTAATAGGGCAGCAGCAGTGGCAGTCAGGGAAGAGCAGGGGAGGAGGGGCATAGAAACGACCATGATATCTTAGTCTGATGGAAGTAAAAGGGAGGGTGAGGACTCTGATGATTGTGTGCTGGACAGGACCTGGGAGCCAGATCAGGGTGCTGAGGAGAAGGCAACATCAGAAGAGGAGGGTGATGGCAGCAGCAATAAAGAGCAGAGGCCACATACCTCCCAAAGAACAGCCAGGGCCACATCTACTTTGGGATCTGGTTATGGCCCTGATGCAGTGGGTGGGTTAGGCCCAAAATGTGCCACAGCTAAGCCGAGCTGGCTGCCTCTACCTCTGCTGTGCAAGCAGGGCCGGCCTTAGGGTAGATGGCGCCCTGTGCGAAACTTTCTCTCGGCGCCCCCCCCACACACATTTATATATATATTTACTTAAAGAAGTGCTAAAAATTAAACAAACGCATTCTTTATTCAATAAATAATAAACAAAATAAAGTGAAGCAATCAATTTTACCTTTTCTGCTGCTTAAGGCAAATATTGAAAAGCAAATTCCCAACCTAACCCCTTCCCCCCAGGCCTACTGTTAAAAAGGGTTCTCCTCTTTTTACTACTGATGACTTATCCTCCGGATAGGTCATCAATATCAGATCGCCACCCTGACGATCAGCTGTTTGAAGAGAGGCCATTGCTCATATGAGAGCTGCTTTCTCTGCTCCATTCATCTGCTCGCTGTAGCATTTCTAGCGATGAGCAGTAAACAGAGCAGAGAAGGCAGCGCTTGTACAAAAAAAAAAAATAAACCTTTAAGGACATACTTGGAAAACATTACATACAGCGCTACAGACCATACAGAAGAATACACCGCCACATATGTACCTCTTACATCCAGTGACTTCTCTTCTCTGATGTAGACATTCTCTTTCCTCTTCTTCTCCTGTCAGACCAGACCGCCATGGTGACTTCTTTCAGCCTTGCCTCGTCTCTGCAGAGTTTAACAGACATCTTACTTTCCTACTTTTATATCATCCTCTCACCTTCTCCGCAACAGCCCATCCTGCTCCCCCCCCCCCAATACTATACTGCAGAAACAGTCACACTGAAAATAGTGGTACCCCACAGAAAAACTATACCCCCTTACATTTAACATCAAATCCCTATATCAAACCCCAGATGAGACCCCCCCCAGCTCCAGACCCCCATATAAGACCCCTATTAGACCTCCAAACCCCCATTCAGACCCCCATTAGACCTCCAGACCCCCATTAGACCTCTCTATACCCCCAGTCAGACCCCCCTTCAGACTCTTCAAGCCCCTAATCAGACCCCCTTCTGGCCCACGTATCAGACCCCCCCCCTTTCTGGCCCCCAATATCATACCTCCTTTTCCTGGCCCCCAGTATCAGACCCCCCCCTTTCTGGCCCCCAATACCAGACCCCCCCTTCCTGGCCCCCAGTATCAGACCCTCCCTTTCTGGCCCCAATATAAGACACTCCCCTTTCTGTCCCCCAAAGTCAGACCCTCCTTTCTGTGGCCAATATCAGAGCCCCCACTTCTAGACCCCAATATCAGAGGTCCCAATTCTGGCCCCCAATATTAGACCTTTTGGCCCCCAGTATCAGACCCCCAAATCAGACCTCAGGTCAGACGATAAAATAAATAAATAAACTTACCTCTCCAGGTCCTGGCTGTCTCTCATTCCCACATCTTATCAGGGCCCGCGCTGAAGTCACCTGACCTCCTGCAGCGTCAGGTCAGAGTGCGCTCTGTACGTCCTGAAGCTGCAGGCAGTCAGGAGACAGCAGCGCGGCCCCAGGAATCGCAAGCGGCAGGAGGGGTAAGTACAATACAGCGCTACCAGCGCTTCACTCCCCCTCCACCTGCATACTAGCGAACGCTTCCATTATGGAAGCGCTCGCTAGTATTCCCTTTATAAGATGCAGTGCATCTTATAAAGGGAAAAGTACTGTACCACTGGGCTTAGGGGCCCAGTCGCAGCTGCGACCGCTGAGACCCCTATAGTTAAGCCAGTGGGCGCAGCTTCACTTAACTGGCCGGGAGTGAAGCGCCCTGTGCAACCGCACGGGTCGCACACTCCAAAGGCCGGCCCTGTGTGCAAGTATCTCCCATCTGGAATATTTTCTCCTGGCTGCCCGAAGACAAAAGCATTGCCTTGTGCAAGAGCAAAATAAGACATGGGCAGGCAAAAACATCTCTGTTGAACGACATGAAGCAGCATCACCCCATCCCATGGGCAAACAGAGGTGGCAGCCAGCCACAGCAACAGGAGTTCTCTCCTTCTCCCGGTCCCCCTTGTGTCAGCAAGGCCACATCCATGAGTAGTACGGTGTCTTTCAGTTTACCATCATCCCTTTCTGCTTTTCCTGCTCAAACTCCTCCTCCTCTGCTCCATCGTCAGCCATTGATAACGGAATGTGTGGCCAGTACTTTACGCACCCAGCAATCCAATGGTGCGCAAGCTAATCCCCACCTGGCCAAGTTGCTGGCGGTGCAGTTGCTGTTGTATCATTTAGTCGAGTCTGCTGCCTTTAGGGATCTAATGGCGTGCCCTCAACCTGGAAGAAGAGCAGCTGACGTATCTTGCTGTCCACCCTATAGCTGTTGGGGAATCTGCCATGGAGAAGGAGGATGACAAAGATGAGGATGAGGAGCTGCTACTGCAAGAGGAGGAGGTGAAGGAGAAAGGGAATATGATGAGGATGGCAACAGCCAAGACACCCAATCGTTTAAGTGGGGGATGGAGCCAGAAAGAAGTGGCTCCTCGGGCACGCTGGCCAGTATACTCGCTTACTTATGCAGTTACAGACATATCGTTGACATCAAGCAGTCTGATGACACCCAAACAGACCAAATTGTCCTCCGCCAGTGTACAAAACATCACTTTTGTCAAAATGAACCAAGCCTGGATTCAGGAGGATTTTCACACTCCTCCAGCTGATTCCAATGAATGCACATTGGCTTACTGGAGGTGCCCCATCTTGCCATTGTTGATGTCTGCCTGTCTACCTAACTACCATCACATTCTGTATGGCTACTGCTGGGCAGGCATCATGCTACTTGTGTCATTTTCCAACCATCATGTTCTGCTGCTGCCTCATCAGACTGCTGCTGCCTCCATCATACTGCTGCCTCTCTGCCAACACGTACCATATGGTTGCTGTTGCTGCCGCTGCCTCAGCTGCTGTTGCTCCTCACTGTTAATCCCCTACTGCCACTATCACAACTACTACTACTACTACCACTATTGGCACTACTACCTATAGTAGTAAGACAGCCTTGTATGTTCCATGCTATACTGTTCCTGCTGCTGCCACTATAGAGACAGCATGCCACTATATCCATACCGTACAATTTCCACATCCACAATGCACTGCTGATACTCCCAATTTATTTCTGACAATCAACACTTGTGCATGTCATATGGGCAGGCATTCCGATCCTGTCAAGGTATAATTTATTGACATTTAGTTCCCCAAGCCACTTTTTTTATCCCATAACACCTTGTGTGTTTAAACATGATTTGCCCCTGATAAGGGACAATTTTTGGAAGCTTTGGAATATGAGACATGGCTGGATGATACCTATGACTGGGCAGTTAACGTACAGGGTTACAGTCTTTTTAGAAAGGATCGCCAAAACCGGAGAGGGGGAAGGGTCTGCCTTTATGTAAAGTCCTGTCTAAAGCCCACACTCCGGGAAGATATAAGTGAGGGACATGAAGATGTGGAGTCACTGTGGGTAGAAATAAATGAAGCCAAAAACAATAATAAAATACTAATAGGAGTTTATTATAAACCCCCTAGTATACCCATAGAAAATCTACTTCTAAACTAAATAGACGAGGTGGCAAATCATAATGAGGTCGTTATTATGGGGGATTTCAACTACCCAGATATAGACTGGGAAACTGAAACCTGTACATCTCATAAAGGAAACAGGTTCTTGGAAATAACCAAAGACAATTACCTTTCCCAACTGGTTCAGGACCCGACTAGAGGGACGGCCATACTGGACTTAGTATTAACCAATAGACCTGACAGAACAACAGATGTGCAGGTCGGGGGACTCCTGGGAAATAGTGACCATAACATAATAACCTTCCAATTGTCATTCAAAAGAGCGTTTCTTCAGGGAGGAACAAAAATACCTAACTTCAAAAAAGCTAAATTTAGCCAACTAAGAGAGGCCATAGGCCTAACTAACTGGGACAAAGTCCTCAAAAATAAAAATACAGCCACAAAATGGGATATTTTTAAAAACATCCTAATATCTAATTGTGAGAGGTACATACCATATAGGAATAAAATAATAAGAAACAAGAAAAAACCAATGTGGATAAATAGAACTGTAAAGAAAGCAATAAATGACAAACAGAAAGCATTTAAATCACTAAAACAGGAGGGGAGCGAAAAAGCATTGAAAAACTATAAGGAAAAAAATAGAATATGTAAAAGACAAATAAAAACAGCCAAACTAGAGACCGAGAGATTAATCGCCAAAGAAATAAAACTAACCCTAAAATGTTCTTTAATTATATAAATGGTAAAAAGTATAAACCTGAAGGTGTCGGCCCCTTACAGAGTAATGAGGGGGGAGATGCAGAGAGCGATGAGGAGAAAGCAAAGCTACTAAATATCTTTTTCTCCACTGTATTCACTGAGGAAAATAAACTGTCAGATGAAATGCAGAGTATAAAAGTAAATTCCCCATTAAAAGTGCCCTGTCTGACCCAGGAAGAAGTAGAGCTGCGTCTTAAAAAGATTAAAATAGACAAATCGCCAGGACCGGATGGCATACACCCCCGTATCCTAAGAGAATTAAGTAATGTCATCGCCAGACCCTTATTTCTGATATTTAAGGACTCTATACTGACAGGGAGTGTTCCACAGGATTGGCGCATAGCAAATGTGGTTCCAATATTCAAAAAGGGTCCAAAAACAGAGCCCGGGAACTATAGGCCGGTAAGTTTAACATCTGTCGTGGGTAAACTGTTTGAGGGTTTTCTAAGAGATGCTATCTTGGAGTACCTCAATGAAAATAAGCAAATTACTCCATATCAGCATGGCTTCATGAGGGATCGGTCATGTCAAACTAATTTAATCAGTTTCTATGAGGAGGTAAGTTCTAGACTAGACCGCAGCGAATCAATGGATGTCGTATATCTGGACTTCTCCAAAGCATTTGACACTGTACCACATAAAAGGTTAGTATATAAGATGAGAATGCTTGGCCTGGGAGAAAATGTCTGTATGTGGGTAAGTAACTGGCTCAGTGATAGAAAACAGAGGGTGGTTATTAACGGTACATACTCAGATTGGGTCACTGTCACTAGTGGGGTACCACAGGGGTCAGTATTGGGCCCTATTCTCTTCAATATATTTATTAATGATCTTGTAGAAGGCTTGCACAGTAAAATATCTATTTTTGCAGATGACACTAAACTGTGTAAAGTAATTAACACAGAAGAGGACAGTACACTGCTACAGATGGATCTGGATAGACTGGAGGCTTGGGCAGAGAAGTGGCAGATGAGGTTTAACACTGACAAATGTAAAGTTATGCATATGGGAAGGAATAATGCAAGTCACCAGTACATACTAAATGGTAAAATATTGGGTAACTCTGACATAGAAAAGGACCTAGGAATTTTAGTGAGCAGAAATCTAAGCTGCAGAAACCAGTGTCAGACAGCTGCTGCCAAGGCCAATAAGATAATGGGTTGCATCAAAAGAGGCATAGATGCCCGTGATGAGAACATAGTCCTGCCACTTTACAAATCACTAGTCAGACCACACATGGAGTACTGTGTACAGTTCTGGGCTCCTGTGAACAAGGCAGACATAGCAGAGCTGGAGAGGGTTCAGAGGAGGGCAACTAAAGTCATAACTGGAATGGGTGGACTACAGTACCCAGAAAGATTATCAAAATTAGGCTTATTCACTTTAGAAAAAAGACGACTGAGGGGAGATCTAATAACTATGTATAAATATATCAGAGGTCAGTACAGAGATCTCTCCCACGATCTATTTATCCCCAGGACTGTGACTGTGACGAGGGGACATCCTCTGCGTCTGGAGGAAAGAAGGTTTGTACACAAACATAGAAAAGGATTCTTTACGGTAAGAGCAGTGAGACTATGGAACTCTCTGCCTCAGGAGGTGGTGATGGTAAGTTCACTAAAAGAGTTCAAGAGGGGCCTGGATGTATTTTTGGAGGGTAATAATATTACAGGTTATAGTTACTAGAGAGGGGTTGTTGATCCAGGGAGTAATTCTGATTGCCTGATTGGAATCGGGAAGGAATTTTTTTCCCTAAAGTGGGGAAAATTGGCTTCTACCTCATAGGGGTTTTTTTTGCCTTCCTCTGGATCAACTTGTAGGAAAACAGGCCGAACTGGATGGACAGATGTCTTTTTTTCGGCCTTATAAACTATGTTACTATGTTACTATGAAAAGGCATGAGACGTGCACGTACAGTGTCTTTTTAAACACGCTGTTAATGCTGTCAAATGTGCGTTTACTCATAGCTATGTATGTCAGTGTCATTCAGACATCATTTACTATTGCTGTCATTGGGTTCCAGAGTTTGGGGAGGGAAAAAAAAAATTCATAAAAATGAACGAAAAGAGATAACAAGTTTTCCAAAAAATTATGAGAAATGTAAAAGAGAAAAATCAAAAAGGAAGTTAAGAAAAGGAGGTTTGTATTATGAGATATTTCAGCAGATATGGTGTGCATTATGAAGTTCTGCAGCAACTCAGGTGTGTATTATGACGTTCTACAGCAACGGAAGTGTGTATGTCTGAGTGTTGTTTAAGGCCTCAATCGCACAGCAGTATTTGTAAGCCAAAGCCAGGCTTATGGACCTATGGTCATTTCACATACCTCAGTGTGAAGAGCTTTTGATCTCATCCTTAAAAGATAGTGCACATTTGAAACCACATAAAGGCTGCCACTTTATTTTGCAGTTGGACAGATTTGTCAATCGAATGAATTTGTGTTATAGTGAATGGATTAGACTTCAACAGCAAAAGCCAGCAAGGAGGCACTCTAGCTTCTAAGGACGATTGCTTGCAGCTGCATCGGAGTGCTGGGTTGGATCCTGGAAGCTTGAACCAGGTAGGAAGGGTGGCACTATCCATCTCCCAAAAATCCATAAAACGTATGGAGAGGGGCAGCATAATCTCTAAACTGATGGAAACCTGCAATGCAGAGACCAAAAAGCAGCATGCAGAAATGGTTCTGCATCAATGACAGGAGGGTTCACCTGTGAACTATCCAAGTCCAAAAAGCTTACCTGTGAGAAACAGGTGAATCTGTTCTGCTCTTGCCAAAATACACTGCAGCAGTGTTGCAATCTGCACACAAGAGCCTTTTTGGACCACAGCCCCCCCCCCATCTCCAGTGGCTTCTGGTGTAGCTGAGAACTGTACACCTCAATTTGCTGTGCATGGACCAGATATACAGGGAATATGCAGTGAAGTGAGGATTACCATCCTCAGCTGTGGTGCAATGTGGTATGCACCCGCTGCCTCTGGAGCTGAGTCCTGGACTTATCACCCAGTGAGCTACATCTTCATTTACTATTCTTTGGGAGGATAGATGTATTTGATAGGGGCAGGCTTATTACAGACTACATAATGTTTAGTTGTCCCAAACCTGAAGGCAGGTTCCCTTTAAACTGGGATTAGGGCAGTAATGGAAGACAGTGATGCCTCAAAATACAATGCCTCAGCTTCAGATCCAACCAATCAAGGCCACTTCTCTGGTAAAACAGCTGTATTAGTTGCTAGTTTTCAGCTATTCCTGGATGTTATATGTTAGGACTTGTTTTATCTGTCTTAGTTATCTGCTTATTTTTGTTAAATCTTCATTTTCTCTTATCTTGGATGACATTTTGGGGCTTTGGAACCGATTACTCAATTTACAATGGTTTCCACATACAATGGTTTTCCTGGAACCAATTAATATTGTGACTTGAGGGACCACTGTACAGAGGGGATAATTACCGTATTTTTCGCTTTATAAGACGCACTTTTTTTCCCCAAAAGTAGGGGGAAAATGGCCGTGCGTCTTATAAAGCGAATACTAGTGAACGCTTCCATTATAGAAGCGCTCACTAGTATGTAATAGGTGCCGGGAGCGGGGAAACATACTCACCCTCCTGCGCTGCAGCTCGACTCCGAGTCCGGCGCTCCTCTGTCTTCTCCTCCTGGCGCTGCACAGTCCTGACCTCGTACACCGTCAGGACGTAGTGCGCGCACTCTGACCTGATGCTGCACGCATTCAGGCAACAGTGCAGCGCCACCAGGAGAAGACAGAGGAGCACTGGACCCGGAGCTGGACCCTGAGAGCTGATGTGGGGGCACAGTGGGCTGATCTGAGGTCTGATGGGGGCACAGTGGGCTGATCTGAGGTCTGATGGGGGCACAGTGGGCTGATATGGGGGCACAGTGGGCTGATTTGAGGTCTGATGGGGGTACAGTGGGCTGATTTGAGGTCTGATGGGGGTACAGTGGGCTGATCTGATGTCTGATGGGGGTACAGTGGGCTGATCTGAGGTCTGATGGGGGCACAGTGGGCTGATCTGAGGTCTGATGGGGGCACAGTGGGCTGATCTGAGGTCTGATGGGGGCACAGTGGGCTGATCTGAGGTATGATGGGGGCACAGTGGGCTGATCTGAGGTATTATGGGGGCACAGTGGGCTGATCTGAGGCCTGATGGGGGCACCGTAAGCTGATCTGAGGTCTGATGGGGGCACAGTGGGCTGATCTGAAGTCTGATGGGGGCACAGTGGGCTGATCTGAGGTATGATGGGGGCACAGTGGGCTGATCTGAGGTATGATGGGGGCACAGTGGGCTGATCTGAGGTCTGATAGGGGCACAGTGGGCTGATCTTGGGTCTGATGGGGGCACAGTGGGCTGATCTGAGGTCTGACGGGGCAGAGTGGGCTCATATGCTGGCTGATCTGAGGTCTGATGGGGGCGGAGTGTCCTGATATGGGGGCTGAGTGGGCTGATATAGGGGCTGAGTAGGCTGATTGGCTGATTTGAGGTCTGATGGGGGCTGAGTGGGCTGATTTGAGGTCTGATGGGGGTCTGATGTGATGTCCTGAAATTTATGGGGGGTCTGATATGAGGTCTGATGAAAAATATTTTTTTATTTTCCTACTCTAAAATCTGGGGTGCATCTTATCATCGGGTACGTCTTATAAAGCGAAAAATACGGTAATAGATTCAGATATCAGGATAATAAGGCCCAACAAACTCTATTCTCCTTCAGAAACTTAAATGGGCACTCTGCTTCTAATATTTTATCATGTATCCCCAGAATAGATAATACCTATGAGATTGGTAGGGGCCTAACTGCCAGGATCCCCACAGATCACAAGAATGGAGAGCCTGTATCCTGCAGGGTCCCATGAAATGAATGGAGTATGTGTTCTGCTGCTCTCTTCGTCTCTGTGGAACTGCTGGAGATAGTTGGGTAAAGCACTCAGCTACTATGTGTTTGCCATGTCCCATAGAGATGAATGGAGTGGCAATATTCATGCTTGACCTGCCTTACAATCATTTTAGGGGTTTGGATGGGTATAGGGCAGAGGCGTAGCTACCGGGGGGGCAGGGGGGGGCAACGGCTCCGGGCCCAGTGCCTCTGGGGGGCCCAGCAGGGATGGCCTTTGTACAATCAGCCTGGCCTGGGACGTGCTGCTCTAGGCACAGTTGCAGGCCCGGACTGGCCATCCGCCTGGACCGGACTGTGCCGCACGATATTTTGAAAAAGTGGGCCGCCCAGCGCAAATATCGGGCGGTCCCTTTAAATATGTAAATAAGGCAAATACAAGTGAGCGCTTCCATTATGGAAGCGCTCACTTGTATGTAGGGACCCCCATCAGACCTCAGATCAGCCCACCCAGCCACATAAGGTTAAAATAAAAACCTTTCTTACCTGTCCTGCGCTGCGGCTGCCCTCCGGTCCGGCGCGCCACTCTCTTCCCTGGCCGGCACACACTATGACCTGACGCTGCACGCTGATGGGGGCACATTCTGCTGATCTGAGGTCTGATGGGGGCACATTTTGCTGATCTGAGGTCTGATGGGGGCACATTCTGATGATCTGAGGTCTGATGAGGGCACATTCTGATGATCTGAGGTCTGATGGGGGCACATTCTGATGATCTGAGGTCTGATGAGGGCACATTCTGATGATCTGAGGTCTGATGGGGGCACATTCTGATGATCTGAGGTCTGATGAGGGCACATTCTGATGATCTGAGGTCTGATGGGAGCACATTCTGCTGATCTGAGGTCTGATGGGGGCACAATACGCTGATCTGAGGTCTGCATAGCTGATCTGAGGTCTGATGGGGGCACATTCTGTTGATCTGAGGTCTGATGGGGGCACAGTAGGCTGATCTGAAGTCTGATGGCGGCACAATATGCTGATCTGAGGTCTGATGGGGGCACATTAAGATGATCTGAGGTCTGATGGGGGCACATTCTGATGATCTGAGGGGGGCACATTCTGTTGATCTGAGGTCTGTTGGGGGCACATTCTGCTGATCTGAGGTCTCATTGGGGCGCATTCTGTTGATCTGAGGTCTGATGGGGGCACAGTAGGCTGATCTGAGGTCTGATGGGGGCACAATGGGCTGATCTGAGATCTGAGATCTGGTGGGCGCACAGTGAGCTGGTATGTTTATCATGACTCCTTTTGTTGCATTAATTTTGCTGGCAAGTTCTAGATACTGTACATTGCTGCGATAGTTATGTAGAAATATAGTAAATACATGCCGGCACAATAGCAGGCTAAGGGCCAGTTCACATCTCCATTTTTCCATCAGTTATTTGCATCAGTTTTTTTTAACCAAAACCAGGTGTGTAGAGTACACAGAGATAAGGTATAATGGAAAGACTTGCACCTGTTCTGTGTGTTCGACCACAGCTGGTTTTAGTTTAAAATAACTGATGCAAAAAAATGTGAATTGGCCCTAATCCTAAAACGTGAATTCCATATATGGCTGTTATAAGATGCATTCCAACAGGACTCACAATCGATCAGCTGTCTTGGACATGCCCAGTGGCTAACCTGCTATGATGTATCATCATGCTGCAAAAAAACGCAGCACAAAGTGACCTGCACTGGGAGTTTTTAAGCCACAGTATGTCAATTTGAGCTGTGGAAAACCAGCAGCAGACCCGTGTCTTGTGTCTTCACCCCGATATTAACAGAATTAATATTTAAACACTAAGGGGTTCAGTGAAACCACACACTCCAGGTATTTCTAATTAATTGCAAATGTAGCTCAGTCAGTTCACCCTATGGGTGGGTTCACACGTTGCATTTTGGTGATGCGTTTTGAAACGCATCGGGCAAAACGCAACGCTAAACGCATATGCGTTTTCACAAAAACGCATGCGTTTGGTTGCTAGAAACGTGTTTAGCGTTGTAATATTAATGATAATGATTAACAACGCTAAACACATGTTTCTATCAACCAAACTCATGCGTTTTGGTGAAAACGCATATGCTTTCAGTGTGAACCCACCCTTACTGACATACTCCAGTGTTGGCAATTTTTATGAGGGTTTGTGCCAGGGCTGCTTTTTAGTCCCAGTCCGGCCCTGCACAGTTGAGAGGCACCACGTCCCAGGCTGTTACAGAGAGAACCGGAAGGGTTAGTAGGCAGTGGGGAGGAGCATGATGCTGCATCCACAGTGATCTCCTCTCTACTACTGCGGACTGACGATTGATTAGTAGATCATGCCACACTTCCGTCCGCTGTCTGTGACAAGTGGTATTAAGTGAGCGGACAGAGGAGTGGCATGATCTACTAATCTATCGTCAGTCCGCACCTCCATCCGCTGTAGTGATGGTGCAGGATAGCACTGTTGCAACAGGAAAGCTGCAGCATGATGCTGTGAACTAATCTACTGTCACAGCGTCATGCCGCACCTCCATCCAATCGCTTCTCTGCCAGGTTCGACAGTGCTCTCCTGCACCATCACAACAGTGGTGTAAAGCGAGCGGACTAAGCTGCAACATGATGCTGTAAAGTTTAGCTTCTGTCACAGCGTCATACTGCACCTCTGTCCGCTCGCTTTTCTACCCTAAGCTGTCTGTCACGGCGTAATGACCTGAGCACACCGTGACATAACTCCTCCTCCCTGTCCCTCGCGCCATTTTATCCTTTCTGGCTGCTAGTGTCTAGTGTCCCAGAGCTGCAGATAAAAACTCAGTTTCCCGACTGTATCTCTGGTTTTATAGTACACAGATCCACATGATAATTTGAAATCTGAGCTGCTCGTATTTAAAATGGAACCAAAAACATGGTTCTCTGGGCTATAGAGGCCAGGATAAGGGCCTCTGAAGTGACCCTCCTCTTGACTCATCTCATACATAAAGTGACTCTTCTCAGCTTCTATTTGCATATGACTTTGGAGACAATTTTTAATAGGTAAACGAGCGAGTTTTAACATAAAAGAGACAATGCTTGAGGGGACTGTTAGTTTAGTGATGTAAAAACTGGGGACAGGTTTCCTTTAACCCCTTCCCGACCAGCGCAGCACTGACCGCGGCACATGCGATGCGGGAGGAAGGGGAGTCCATCGTGTCCCCGCGCTGCTGTGTCGGGGACTAGAGTTGCCAACCGTCCAGAAATTTCTGGACAGTCCGTAAAAACAGGTGACTTTTTTCCTGTGTCCGTGAAAAAAAATAGCTGTGTCCGTGATTTTTTGAGGCTAGTGATTCTTGAGTAGATTTTGGTGGTAATTATCATCATTTTACAGCTCACAGTAAGGGCTGGTAATGAATTATTGTTAGTACTGTATATTGAACTGTAGCACTGTATTGCTTATCATCTTTATCATTCATTATGGCTTTTCAATTTGTCCATAAAAACTGTTGGCTGTCCGTAATTTTGGGATAAATTGTCCAGAAAAACAAAAAATTCTGGTTGGCAACCCTGATGGGGACCCGATGGCTTGGATAGCAGGCCGATGCCTTCCTTAGGCATTGTGGCTGCTATCCCTGCATGCCTGTGCGATCCAGCCCCCTGGATCGCACAGGAAGCAGGCTGTAAGTGTATTACATTGAGTAATACACTTACAGCCAATGCATTACAATACTGTTGCAAAGGGGATCAGACCCCCAAAAGTTAAATAAAGTGAAAAAAAAGTAAAAAAATAAATAAAGTTTTACAAAAAAAATAAAAGTTTCAAGTAAAAAAAAAGCACACTTTTCCCAAAATAAAGTTAAAAAAAATTGCAAAAAAAAAGGGGGAAAAAGAAAAGTATACATATCAGGTATCGACCGGCTCTATAAAAATATCACATCATTCACCCCACCAGGTGAACGCAGTAAAAAATTTTCCCTCACAAAAAGTGTAATAGCAGGTGATCAAAAAGGCGTATTTAACCCAAAATGGTACCAATCAAATCGTCATCTTGTCCCGCAAAAATGATACCCTACCTCCGAAAAATAAAAAAAATATGGCTCTCAGAAAATGGCAACACAAAAAAAAGATTAAAAAAATAAATAAATCTAATGTGTAAAACTTTCCAAAAATAAAAATGTTAGACATATTGGGTATCGCCGCATCCGTAACAACCTGCTCTATAAAAATATTACATGAGATGGCCCCCCAGGTGAATTTAAAAAAATTTTTTTTTTTTAAAAACTATGCCAAAACAGCCATTTTTCCCTCTTGCCTCACAAAAAGTGTAATAGCAAGGGATTAAAAAGGCGTATTTAACCCAAAATGGTACCAAACCGTCATTTGTCCCGCAAAAATGATACCCATACCTCCCGAAAATAAAAAAAATATGGCTCTCAGAAATGGCAACACAAAAAAAAGATTAAAAAAATAAATAAATCTAATGTGTAAAACTTTCCAAAAATAAAAATGTTAGACATATTGGGTATCACCGCATCCGTAACAACCTGCTCTATAACAATATTACATGAAATGGCCCCCCAGGTGAATGCTGCAAAAATTTAAAAAAAAAAAAAACTATGCCACACAACCATTTTTTCCCCTCTTGCCTCACAAAAAGTGTAATAGCAGGCGATCAAAAAGGCGTATTTAACCCAAAATAGTACCAATCAACCCGTCATCTTGTCCCGCAAAAAATTACACCCTACCTGAGACAATTGCCCAAAAAATAAAAAAAAATATGGCTCTCAGAAAATAGCAACACAAAAAAAAGATTTTATTCTGTTCAAAAATAAATCTAATGTGTAAAATTTAATAAAAATAAAAATGGTAGACATATTGGGTATTGCCGCGTCCGTAGCAACCTGCTATATAAAGATATCACATGATTTGCTCCCTCAGGTAAATGCTGTAAAAATCATTTTTAAAAAAACTATGCCAAAACAGCTATTTTTTTCACCTTGACTCACAAAAAGTGTAATACCAAGCAATCAAAAAGTCTTATGTACCCCAAAATGGTACCAATGAAAACCTCACCTCATCCCGAAAAAAAATGAGCCCCCACATAAGACAATAACTCAAAAAAATAAAAATCAATGGCTCCCGCAAACCAATCCATCAAAATCTGTTCTGCAAAATCCATATGGCACTCCTTCTGTTCTGAGTCCTGCCACAGCAGTTTGCCACCACGTATGGGGTGTTGCCGTATTCAGGAGAAAATGGGGAACAACTTAAGGGGTGCTTTTTCTCCTGTTACCCCTTGTGAAAATGAAAAATTTGGGGCTAAAGCAACATTTTATTGGAAGAAATGAAACTTTTCATTTTCACAGCCAAGTGTTTCCAAATTCCGTAAAACGCTTAGGGGGTCAAAGTGGTCAATACCCCCCGTAATATATTCTTTGAAGGGTGTAGTTTCCAAAATGGGGTCACTTTTTGAGGGTTTCCACTGTAGGGGTACGTCAGGGTCTCTCAATTACAAAATGGTGCCTAAAAACCATTCCAGCAAAATCTGCCTCCAAAATCCGTATGGCGCTCCTTTCCTTCTGACCACTGCCAGAAACCCATAGAGACGTTTACCACCACATATGGGGTATTTCTGTAAACTGCAGAATCAGAGTAATGTATATTGAGGTTTAGTTTGCTGTTAACCCTTGCTGTGTTGCAATAAAAAATTATTAACATGAATAATTTACCAAAAAAGTGAAATTTCAACTCCATTTTCCTTTAATTCTTGTGGAACACCTCAAGGGTTAACAAAGCTTGTAACATCAGTTTTTTATAATTTGAGGGGGGGGTCACTTTATATCTGAATTGGTGCTTAAAAAAATGGTTTTGGAAATTGTTGAAAAATAGAAAAATTTCTTCTAAACTTCTAACGTCCGAAAAAAGAAAAATGACATTTATAAAATGATGCCAACATAAAGTAGACATATGGGGAATGTAAAATAATAACTATTTTTGGAGGTTTTACTATGTATTTTGAAATTCGAAAAAAATTGAAATTTGCAAATTTTTCAAAGATTTTGCTAAATTTGGTATTTTTTATAAATAAAAATGAAATATTTTGCCACAAATTTACTACTACTGTCGTGAAGCACAATATGTGACAAGAAAACAATCTCAGAATGGCCTGGATAAGTAAAAGCGTTCCAAAGTTATTACTACATGAAGTGACATGTCAGATTAGCAAAAAATGGCCTGGGCAGGAAGGTGAAAACAGGCCCGGGGTTGAAGGGGTTAACATAGGAGTCCCCTTGTTTTTTACTCCTATTACTCCTATATTTTACTGCATTATGTGGTAGAGTATTTAGACTAGGGTATGTAGAAAGTCTATTGTACTGTACTTAACAGCATAGATGATCTAGCAGTTTATACAGTCATCTTTCTAATACAATATTATAACCAGACTAGTAGTATGTGCCTGTGAAGTTGCAAACGTGCGTTTGGGAAGCCACTAAGTGGGTGGCCCACTCAAGTATGTTTCGCCCCCCATGTGCTGAACCTCTAGCTACGCCTCTGGTATAGGGCCCACCTTCTCTGGATCTGTGGGGTCCCAGCGATCTAATAGTTATCCCTTATCTTGTGGATAGGGGATAATTTGAGGTAACCATAATATCCATATAAGGGAGAGTTCTCCTTTTCATTTTCCGTTCTTCTGATTCGTCAGAAGAACAGAAAAAAACAGGATCCTGTAAAAAATAGGGATCCTATGCATCAGTTATGCACAGAATCCATATTATTATAGGACCCTGTAAAAAAAATGGATTCTATTGCACATTTGGTGTTCATTTGAGCCACTTCCGTCTGAGATCTGTTTTTTTACACGGAAAAAAAATAATTCTGCATGCAGTACTTTTTACCCGGCTAAAAAAAAAAATGAATCTCACATGGAAATGGCTCAAACGATTGCCAAATGTGCAACAGGATCTGTTTTTGTTTTTTTTTGCTTTTTTTTACAGGATCCTTTTTTCTGTTCTTCTGTCGGAAAATTAAACGGAGATATGAACTCTCCAAAGGCGTTCACACTTCAGTTATTTGAGCCAAAACCAGTAGTGAAGCCTACACAGAGATAAAGTATAATGGAAATATTTGTATCTGTTCCGTGTTTTTGGCCCGCACCTGGTTTTGGCTCACAATAACTGATGGAAATAACTGACAAAAAAATCGAAATGTGAACTCAGCCTAAGTAAGATTATATTAAAGTGACATACAGCATGTGTAGCAAGCCTGATGATGATGTTTCATTCTGTACATCTTCAGGCTATCGCTCCCTGGGGTTAGTGCAGTGAAGGTGGGACACCTTGTGTTCCCTCGGGGACTTCCTGTAGCTAGGGCTCCTGCCTGATGATAGTTTGGGGTGCTTTTGACATTAAATGTCCATGTGGATGCAAGGCAGGGCATGAAATGGTCCAATGGCCAGTGGTGTTAGGAGAGTCAGTTACCAGTTTATGATTAACCAAAGAAAAGTCTCTCTTTACTGTGTACAAAATAGGACTTTTAGTACATCCAGCAATTATCTGTACATAGTGCAAATTCTCTTCACAGATGGGGTGTTGTGGCTGGCAAAGTAGCTAAGATAATGACACCTCTGGTATTCTATCTGGCTGATGTCTGTCTTCTGAACTTCTGGTAAACAGCTGTAAGCTGGCACTTGTGTCTGTAGGTACCCATTCTGAAATCCATGCTTTTGGAGTTTGCTGAACTGAACTATGGTGATGGGTGTCAACATGTTTTCCCTCACCTGCAGCAGGGTCTGTATAGCTATGATTGCTGATCACCCTGCTGACTGTAAACACTGTAGCTTTGAAAAAAATCTATAGCCTTGGAACTTGCAGTCTCCCTGGAACAGTGGTCCTCACAAATGGAGCTTTATCTCTTGTCCTTGAGACCTTATGGAGAGGGAGCAGATGGTGGTGCTGTTTCACTCATCACTCGCTATTCTAGAGGGAAGGGCAGCCAGGGGCACATGCCTTAGGCATGGGGCAGTTCATTTACATAATGAAGGGGAGTCGCCTGGTCCCTGCCTCACCTTTTCCATGGAGCTCTGGTGCTCCTCAACAGGCCGCATATCATGCTGCTGGCTGTGTGGGAGGAGCCATGAAAGCCCTGGAACCAGTCTGCTGCTGCTGAGAACTCTAGTTGTGTTGATCATCAGGGAACAGGTTTTTTTTTTTTTAATGGATCTGAAGAATGCACTAGGGGCCAAAGGGGGACACAAGGGGGACATAACTACAGAAGGAACTCTTTAAGTGATGATCAGTAATAGAAATAGGGTTGGTCAGTTCCAAATTTGATGAATTATTATAAGGCAGCCCAAGTAGCACTGTTAATGAGAACCAGGGGCGTTGCTAGGGTCTCAAAAGATCCGGGGCCCAAGCCCCAATGCATATGGCCCAATTCTCTAAGTTGACCAATATTTATATCGCCCCCTACTGTTATAATGCTCGCCCTGAAGCGCCTCCAGTATTTATAATGCTCACCCTAAAGTGCCCCCTGTAGTTATATTCCTCCGTTTACTGTCCTCAGAAATTATAATTCCTCAGCCAATCCACCATACAGTCCCATGTAAATTACATTATTTCCCTCCCTCCGCCATAGAGTCCCATGTAGATACCATCACACCATCTCTCCAGCCCCCTCCAATATACAGTCCCATGTAAATAACATCCCTCTATATCTACAGCCCCTCCAAAATACAGTCCCATGTAAATAACATCACACTATCTCTCCTGCCCCCTTCAACATACAGTCCCATGTAAATAACATCACTACCTCAACTTTCAGTCCCATGTAAATAACTTCACTCCACCCCACTGTCCCATGTACATAACTTCCCTCCCTTCAGACCTAACATACTGTCCCAGTTAAATAACTACAACCCCAGCATTGCTCTGCCTCTCCCTTCACTTACCTCTCCTCATGTAGCAGACATCACCACAGCTTCTTCCCAGGAATTCTCTTCACTGCTGAGCCGTCCTCTCCTGCACTGGTCACATGATGGTGACATCATCCAAGGTGACGTCATCCTTTTCAGCTACTGCATTTGGAACTGATCACATGACCTGTGATGTTATCACAGGTCCTGCAGATCTTGCAGTGCATTAGATTCAATTGTATTGCCATCCTGAGGACAGCAATACAGTTCTATCTATTTGGCAGGCAGGACATTCGGGGCCTGGGAGAAAACATCAGGGGCCCAGGCCCCGAATGTTTTAGCCTAGCAACGCCCCTGATGAGAACTAATATGGTTGGAGGGAGGCCACTTTGGGTGGAATTGGAAGAGGAACTGATTTATCCATTGAACTAGGAGGTGATTCTTTGGGCATGGGAGAAGCCAAAAGGAAAATGTGGCGAAATTTTCTTTAAAGCTATGGGAGGAGATAAATAAGAAGAAGCAATTTAAAACAGTAGGATCTATCGTAATGGGATTTTTTGGGAATCAACTGTTTGAACCAGGGTTGTAGGAAGAGAATTTTACTTGGTGGATAGAGAACGGTATTATAAGACCAAAATGTTTTTTGATAGATGGAAAATTGGGAAGTTTAGAAAGCTATTTGTCTACATAGGATGTTCCAGCAGGTGAGTTTATTTGGTTAGTACAGATTTTCAGTTTTGTGAAAAGGATTTTTTAATAAGGGGAAGCTCGGGAAACAGAGCTGGAGATGTTATCTGAGAAGAGGTATGATTGCGGGCTCTATTTGGATATTAATGACTCACAGGATGGTAAATTGGATAACATGTTGAAATGGCAACAGGATATAGGGTTAGATTGGACGAGAGAAAATGGAATGAAATAAGTGAAAAACTTAGTAGAGGTAGTAAGAAAGCATCAGTGGTAGAAACATCATTAAAATTGTATCATAGAGTTTATTTGATTCCAAGTAGAATAGCCATTTATAATACGAATAATGATGAATGTTATAGAGAGTGTGGTGAGACATGAGCATTAAAGCATATGTGGTGGGATTGTGATATAGTAGGTTCTGGAAGGAAGTTTTAGAGATGCTGTATAGGGTAGCAGGAAAATGAAAGATCCCATGAATTCTGTCTATTGGGAATTTTGATAGGGTTCCCAGGAAAATTAATAATTTGATTCAGAATATACTGGCAGCTAGTAAAGTGTACCTAGCCAGGAATTGGAAGAGTTCTCTACTTAAGCGAGATTTACAGACCTGAAATGGTTATGGTCAATAACCATGCCCCCCCCCTTCCCCCCCTTTCCCCCCGTGTGGAGCAAGAGGAGGACCAGAGCTGAGAGATCAGCAGGACGAGAAACAGTTGAGTATAGGATGATTTTTAATTTTAGGGCATTTAGTTGTATTGAGCTGATTGAGGGCTAACTTGCACTTGTGCATGGGGACATAAGCAACTAAGCAAGTAATGATATTCAATGGAATCACATCTCTAAAATAGTCACATGACAGCAAGTTGCAGACAAGTTGCCCAAACATGTTTGGCCACGTGATTTTTCTGAGACTCCCTGTTGTATGACAATTGCCACTGTGTAGCCCCAGCCTAATTCTCACACTGCGCAATATGAACAATGACAAATGGTGACATACTTATTTGGCACATGTCTTTCCTGGCTTTATGCAAGCCTGATAATTTATGAGTTTATAGCCTTCCAACATTTTTCTGTTAGGCTCATATTAAATATCTTGAAACTAATAAGATTGTATTTCTGTAGTCACACTTCTATACTAATAATACGAACAGAACATGTTCTAATGCTGCTCATGCATCAAGTAGTACACACATATTTACTGAGAATGTCAGAATGTTACTTCTAATTACTAATACCAGACACCTACACTTCAGATTGCGTGTCTCTCTTTATAACACAGAATAATCACTGTCAATTTGGATCTGCACAGGCTGTTATTTTAATCTTTCTGGCATCTGAAGCTTGAGCTGAAACTGCCAAGCATAATACATTATCTATCTCATTTCTGCTTCAAAATGTTTTATTTCCTGCAAAGAATTCAGGGAAAGTGGCCATATTTATAGAATGGACAAACAACACAAGAAAATTGAATAGGTACGTTATAATACAATGCTTGTGTTATGTACCAAATGCAAAAAAAGGCACAAAAGGAAGAGAAAAAAGAGGAGAAAATTTTAAAAAAGTTCAGACATCTGTAAAAAAAAAAATGGAAAATGCTAGCACAGACATAATAATGGAATTAGATTTCAGTGACTTTTTAACCCCTAAGGACCTGACCAATTTTCATTTCTGACTTTTTTACTTTTCACTTTTACTTTTTAATATTTTTTTTTAATTTTTAAAAACATTTTCTATTAATTTTTTTACTGTCATTTGTAGTTCCCTTAGGGGACTTGTATATGTGATCTTCTGATCTTTTGTACCATAGACTACAATAGAATACTTCTGCAGTCTGTGGGAATCTGACAGGCTGCCTGTGAAGCTGAACCTAAAGCTTGGCTTGACAGGCAGCTCACACCAACGGCAGTGGGAGCCTTCACAATGCCCCAGGCCGTCATAGCAACCTATTGCACCCTGGGGACTCTGATTGGAGGGCAGAGGGAGCCCCCTCCCTTACCACTCAGATGCTGCAGTCACTGGTGAAGGCGGCATCTGATGGGTTAAATGACAGAGATATATAGACAGCACCCATCACATAAGGAGCAGGAATGTGGTGTAAACTCTTTAACCCCTTCACTACCGGAGGTTTTTTCGTTTTTGCGTTTTCATTCTTCTTCCCTATCTTCCTTGAGAAATAACTTTTTTATATTTCCATTCACATAGCTGCATGAGAGCTTATTTTTGCGGTGCAAGTTGTATATTCTACTGCCACCATTAATTATGGCATACAATGTAGTGGGAAGCGGTAAAAAAATGCCAAATGGTGTGGAATTGAAAAAAAAAACGCAATTCATCCACCATACGGAAAGGGGGTGATTTAACCATTTATATTTTTTCAATTTTTAATATATTTTTTAAGTTTTTTAATTTTTTTTTGTAATGATTTTGAAGCTCATATATGAGCCTAAAAATCTATTTTAACATTTTTAATTTTGAACAATCATGTATTTTTAAAATGACTTTATTACTGTCTATTGCTCATTTCTTATGTTGGCCTGATACGTTAGATGCCGTGATCTCACTTGATCACGGCATCTAAAGGCTTTAATTGCTGCGATTGGCATTATTGATGGTTACAGTAATTAGCTGCAGGTCACTGCTGTTTGAAACAGCAGAGACCTGCTGGCCATGCCGCCTGTTGCACGTTCGAGCAGGCGCCATGTTTGCCTATAACTCCAGCGCCGCACATGTACGGCACTGGTAGCGAAAGGGTTAATATATGTCCCTCAATATCCTAGTAACTTCATCTGTGAGCCACTTCAGGCTTTTTGAAGCCCAAAGTACAAATGACAGATACCTCTTTCTGTAATCTACACATGGTTTTGGCTTCAAAAACTCAAAATCAGAAAACCTGAACATGGAGACCCAGCCTCAGCCACACAGTCAGGTTCCCAGTTTTCCAGTTTTGCTGTTTAGAATGACAAAACCAGACATGAATTAAAAAGAGGAATTAAAAGTTGTATCTGTCATTCAGACTTTCTCTTCCTGTTATGGTCGTACCATACCATACCATATGGTCGTATATAGCTTTTATTAAATTTTACTACTTCTGCACACAAAACCTTTTTTGCATTGCTGCAACTCTTAACATTTCTTTGTATGGAGCTGTGTGAGAGCTGAATTGTTGTACAGAACGAGTTGTAGTTTTCATTAGTACATTCATTGGTGACCAATGTGTTTGTAAGATGTCTATATGGCACTTACTAACAGAGCTGCGGAGTCGGAGTCGTGGAGTCGGAGTCGGTGACCAATTTGGTGAAGTCAGAGTCGGAGTTGGTATAAAATGGACCGACTCCGACTCCTAAAATATATAATAAATTGGTACATTTAGTTTAATACAGTATGTGCTGAATATATTTTCATAAGAATTTGGGAACATGATGAAATGTCCTATAAATGTCTGTTCTATTCCTGAACTAAGGATCTAGGCTTTCAGTTGAGATGACTGTGTGCTGCCCTTTATGTAGATGCTCAGAAGTGAAACTCCACTGCTACAGATCAGAGGAAAAAGGCACTGGGAAGGAATGGCTGCACTCATCTCAGATCTGCTGGAGAAAACAGGATTAAAGGGTTTTTTCTCACTAGTTACAAAGATTAGCTTTCAACATAAAGGGACAGTTAAAAGAAGACATTTTCTAAATACAGCGGTCAGTAGATTTTACTTTAGTCATGAACTATTGACAGTTCAGCAGGTTTCTCACTGTACACAGGTTTCTATGGTAACCTGCAGACCAGAAAGACTGTTATATGATTGGCTGAGAGCAGGAGTGACCTCAGTAAGCAAAATGGACTGAGAAGGACGGCTTTACCTGTAATTGTGTTATAGATCACAACCTCCTGCTCTGTTAGAGTAAGTTAATATATGCAAATAGCTGCTGGAGACCCCCCCCCCCCCCACTGCCTGAGGAGACAGAGTGAGTGCAAACTGCCTGTCAGCCAGTGAATCAATGTGCTGAAAAAAACCCTTTAAGGCAAGTACTTGTTAGTATATTTAAACTTTCAATAAACTGTGCATAAATCAATTGTCCAGTGCATGTTCTCTCTGTCGGCTTTATGTTTTAGTTTGCTTTTCCTCTGAGCTCATGTTTGGAGAGGTTAGCTGCTCTCATGGCTTCTATATGCTGCTGATGCAAAACGCCTAGGGCCTTATGTATGAAAACTGTCTAGGTGTAGAAGTTCCTTTGTTGCCCATAGAAACCAATCAGAGTTCCCCTTTCATTTTATATAGTGCTATATAGTGCTTCATTTTATATAGTGCTATATATAGTGAGAAATGAAAGGGGAGCTCTGATTTTGTCATGACATATCTGTACTATTGAATTATGCAAAGTTTGTTTAAAGTTATCACTTAAACCTGCGCCGTGTATGAGGGAGTCGGAGTTGGAGTTGGGGCTTTGGCTAACCAACTCCACAGCCCTGCTTACTAATATAGTCTTTGTAGAAATTCTTCACTATTTTCTATATTTCATAAGCCGTGCCCCCTTATTTGCAAAGTTCTTTCTGCCATCCACACAGAGGTTCTGTCCATAAAATGGCCACTGATGAAAGGTCATGTGATCAGGCAAATGACCTCCATGTGATGTCTCTTCCATTCAATGACACTGCACCTAAACTAAACTCCCAGCAGAACAAGTGCAGATGGCAGGGCAGTGGCTTTGAATGGAGGAGACATCACATGGAAGTGATTTGCCTGGTCACATGACTCTCCATCCACGGCCATCTTATGGACAAGACCTCTGTGTGGACTGCGAAAAGGACTTTGTAAACAAGGTGCCATAACTTATGAAATATAGAAAATGGTGCAGCATTTCTACAATGGCTATATTAGTAAGTGTCATATAGACATCTTACAAACACATTGGTCAACAGTAATCATAAAGTGGCCAACCCCTTTAAGACTTTTTTAGATTTGTTTTTACGGCATTCACTATATAGTATAACTAATGTGAAAACTATATAGTTCAGGTTGTTACATTTGTGGCAATACTCATTCTGTGCAGGGTTTTTTTGTGGATTTTTAAAATAAAACTTGAATTCCTATTTATACCATTTATTAGTCCCACAAGAGGACTTTGACATGGGATCATGTGATCACTTAACACTGCACTACGTACGATATGTAGTGCGGTGTATTATGCTGTCATTGGAAAACTGACAGACAGTCATTGTCCTCTGCCTGCCATGTAAAGGCATCAGTACACTGTGATCACATGCACAGAGGTGTTGATGGTTCACAGAGGAAGCTACCTCCCCCTGAAACCACCTAGATGTCACAATCCCAGCCATTGGAGTAGGATTCTGACTGTCATTAGAGAGTCAGACACCTGCTCCACCAAATACAGAAAATCTGTGCTGGGCTAAACCTGGAGCACCATAAAAAGGTAGGTATAAGTCCCCTTAGGGACCATGTTAAAAAGATGTAGTGGTGGTCACCAAGGGGTTAAATGAGTTTTCCAGCTGAATAAAAGTTAATGGCAGTGGGCTCAGAGGGGGCTTAAAAGCATGAAAGAACAGATACATACCCTCATCAGTCCCCTGTTGCTGCCAGAACTGTAGTGTGAACAGAGCTTTACCTGAATCTTTCCCGATGTATTTGTAGCCACATCAAATTAGAAAAGTCATCCTTAGATGATCAAATATCTCATGTTTTTCTTTTCAACTCCAGAAGCAATGCGATTTATTCCTATATCTAGAACATGATTTCATCAGTAGGTTTTATTTTCCTGGTGTAACTTTTCTGAAACATTATATGGCATATTCATAACATCTCCATGCAGAATGCTTATGTCATGAGATCACATATCAGGAGGATAAATAGGACTTCGTGCCAAATCTGGGGTGTTAAAGTAACATCTTTGCACTAAGGGGATTTAGATGGAACATGTTTTATGCTGATGTGACATGTATATTACTATAGTCTTCTGATGGTGAAAATAGAAGTCAATTCCATCATTCTGTACATAAACTATGGATATAGCACCCATACAAAATACATGTTCTTAACTCAACCTCTCCAGCCTTTAGATGAAACTTGAGCACCTACAGTACATATATTGAAACCTGCACAAACTTTCCCAGTGGATGGATCATAACGAAGTGGTTACTTCCAGACAAGAATAGACAGAATACTTTATTATATACTATTTTTTTTGTATTCAAAAAGGATATGCCACTTATGGCATATTGATAGCATGTGTCCCACCTCTGGGGCCTGCTGCCATCCCAAGAACAGGGCCCGATGTGAATGGAGAGCATGTCATGTATACATGATGTCTTCTCCATTTACTGCTATGGGACTTCTGAAAATTGCTGAGCTAGTATGCTCAGCTATTTTCACTAACTAATCTGTAGCTAGTTTCAACATTTCCTCTTCATTCATTGCTATGGAAATTTCCAAATTTGCACAGCATAGTGCTTGGCTACTTTTGGAAGTCCCATAAGAGAATGCTGCATGCCATGCACAGAATGCTCTCTATTCATGGCGGGGTCACATTAATCAATGCTAGGAGCACCAACTACTTATGCATCTGTGGCCAGTGCATAAGCCATCCTGAATTCAACTGTATCACCATCCTCAGGCAAGGGCAGCAGTATTATTGTGATTTTTGATTGTGCAAAGGCAGCATTTTGTGTCACATTATGGTAATTAATTCTGCAGGGGTGGTATTTTGTGCTGTATCACAGCCCGCCTACTTCTGTTGTCCCTGCCTACTTGTGTTACACTTCCTTCTGCCTTCTGTCAATTTGAACCTGCCTACAACATGGAGTCACTTTTATTTTTCTTCCAGGGCTACTTGAAGTTCCCAGCCCACCCATGTCTGGAACCGGCAGCTGCTGGAGTCGGACCCCCTCCAATCTGATACTGATGAGCTATCTTGAGGATAGGTAATCAATATCTAGAACCTGGACAATAAGACATATGCAACCATTGAATATATGGGTTAGTTTGAATTGCATTACTGTAAGTTTTACTGTACATAGACATTTGAGGTTCTTAGCAAACATTTTCATCAAATTGCGTGAGTTCATCTGCCAACAATAAGGCAACCTCTTCAGATGGAAACCTATAACAAACTTACCTCTCTAATAGTGTAAGCCTGAAACTGCTATCTCTATGTGGAGTTTTATATATACAGATACCATTGAGTTCAATACAAACTAAATAAATCTGAAGCATTATGTATTCTATATTCATTGGGAATATACGTATGTTTTTACTAAAAAAAAGACATATCAGAAGACATCTTCAGTCAAACAACAAAGAGTGGCAATGATCAGAATTTCTCATGTATACTTGGGAGATGGGACTGAACTCTTCAATTGTTTATCATTTTTAATACCAGGGATAAGGGGGGAGAGTTATCAAAACTGGTGTAAAGGAAAACTGGCTTAGTTGCCCATAGCAACCAATTCAGGAACTCTGAAAAATGAAAGGTAGAATCTGATTGGCTGCTATGGACAAGTAAGACTGTTTTACTTTACACCAGTTTTGATAAATGACCCCACGGTTTTTAAATAGTTGGGGCAGACCTGGTGTCTGGATACATTAATTCAGAATCCACGTACCATTACCCTACTGTACTATGTTCTGGAGATGTTAGTTATATAATCTGTTTCCTTTAGAAAACCAGTGTCCTGCTGCTGCATGTACTGCACTAGGACATCCGTTCATCCCCGGAGGTTTTTTCGGTTATGCATTTTCGTTTTGCGCTCCCTGCCTTCAAACAGCCATAACTGTTTTATTTTTCTGTTCAGATAGCTGTATGAGGGCTTGTTTTTTGTGGGACAAGTTGTACTTTCCAACGCCACCATTTAATATTGTATATGGTGTAGTGGGAAGCGGGAAAAAAATGCCAAATCGGGTGAAATTGCAAAAAAAAACGCTATTCCGCTACAGTTCTACGGGTTTCTTATTTACAGCGTTCGATGTGCATTAAAACTGACCAGTTACTTTCATTCTACTGGTCAGTACAAATCCGGCAATACCTAATATGTATAGTTTTTCCTGCGTTTTAGTGATAAAATAATTAGAAAGTTGCCCTTTTTTTTTTTTTCCTTGTCATATCTTGACCCCTATAACTTTTTGGTATTTATGTGTACGGAGCTGTATGGGGGCTCATTTTTTGCGGGGCGATCTGAAGTTTTTATTGATACCTTTCTGGGGTGTGTATGACTTTTTGATCACTTTTTATTTTTTTTTAGAAAAAAAAAGCGACAAAAAACGGCGAATCGCCATTTGGACGCTTTTTTCCGCCACACAATTCGCCGTATTGGAATTTTTTTAAATATGTTAAAAGTACGGGCGTTTTTGGTCACGGTGATACCCATGATGTCTATATTTATTGTTATTTAGGTATTGATTTTTTCATTATATGGAAAGGGGGGTGATTTGAACTTTTATATATTTTTTATTTTTTATATATTTTTTAACATTTTTTAAAAAAATGTTTCTGACTATTTTTAAGCTCAAATATGAGCTGATATATTGTGGTTTTTTTTTCTTTATGAGCAATCAGGGATTTACTAGACTGAGATAAATCCATGAATTGCTCATTTCTTATCCTGGCCTGCCATCTAGTGGCCAGAATAAGAATTGCACTTTGAAAACTGTAATCCTCACCAGCGAGGATTACAGTTTTCATATGGTGTACAGACACCCCGATTGGCCACTCGGGGCGTCTGTACACCACCCGGAAGGGTTCAGACGCATCCTGATGCCGTGATCACGTGTGATCACGGCATCAGAAGGCCCTAGAAGACGCCGCCGATGGCGGTAAGTAGCGGCAAGTCTCTGCTGTTAGAAACAGCAGAGACTTGCCGGCCATGACGCCCGCCACACCCGCGAGCGGGCGTCATGTCCCCGCACCGCACCAGCGCCGTACATGTACGGCGCTGGTCGGGAAGGGGTGGGTTGTCTCACTTCAGCAAATAGCATTTATTATGCAGTGGAAGTTATTACTAGGCAATTTCTAATGTATTGTTATTATCCATATTGCTTCCTTTGCTGGCTGTATTCATTTTTCCATCACTGTTCGTTTCCATGGTTATGACCACCATCCATGGTGATCGTGTTTGCACACTATAGGAAAAAACGCCATCCTCTCTTGTGGCTGGAACTGTGGGAGAGCACATAGACTAGTGCTTTTTCCTATAGTGTGCAAGCATGAGCACCACTGATGGATTGCAGGGTGGTCTGTAACCATGGAAACAAGCAGGGTATAATGTGATGGAAAAATGAATCCAGTCAGCAAATGAGGCAATATGGACAATCCTAATACATTACTATTACAAGTGTCTTGTATTAACTTTCTCTACATGATAAATGCTATTTGCTGAAGTGAGACAACCCCTTTAACTATATAACCCCAGTACAGAGTATAACATTGCCTGCCCTGATTACAATATATCTAGAGCCGCCACCTCAAACACAGCCATTTTTCTGCTACTGCTAAGTCCAGTCTGTACCATGTCATTTTACAAAAGTAGGATGCCAAATGTCATCCAGGTGCCCAGATGCTTAGGTGAAATTTCATGAATGCCAGTCTGGCAGGATTTTTTTTTTTTTGCGGTTGACTTGTGCTGTGACCTAAACTGGCAGGAACTATGTATGTAATATAGGCAGCAATATACTGTATGTCTCAAAACATCCTGGAGGCCCTGGATGTGAGAGGTACAGTGCCTTGCGAAAGTATTCGGCCCCCTGGAACTTTTCAACCTTTTGCCACATTTCAGGCTTCAAACAAAAAGATGTAACATTTTACATTTTTGGTGAAGAATCAACAACAAGTGGGTCACAATTGTGACGTGGAACGAAATTTATCGGATCATTTAAATTTTTTTTGGAATAATAAAACTGAAAAGTTGGGCGTGCAAAATTATTCGGCCCCCTTACATTAATACCACGTTTTGCTGTCGCTTGGGGTATGTCTCTATCAGTTTTGCACATCTAGAGACTGAAATTCTTGCTCATTCTTCCTTGCAAAACAGCTCGAGCTCTTTGAGGTTGGATGGAGAGCGTTTGTGAACAGCAGTTTTCAGCTCTTTCCACATATTCTCAATTGGATTCAGGTCTGGACTTTGACTTGGCCATTCTAAGACCTGGATACGTTTATTTTTGAACCATTCCATTGTAGATTTTGCTTTATGTTTGGGATCATTGTCTTGTTGGAAGATAAATCTCCGTCCTAGTCTCAGGTCTTTTGCAGACTCCAACAGGTTTTCATCCAGAATTGTCCTGTATTTGGCTCCATCCATCTTCCCATCAATTTTAACCATCTTCCCTGTCCCTGCTGATGAAAAGCAGGCCCAAACCATGATGCTGCCACCACCATGTTTGACAGTGGGGATGGTGTGTTCAGGGTGATGAGCTGTGTTGCTTTTACGCCAAACATATCGTTTTGCATTGTTTCCAAAAAGTTCAATTTTGGTTTCATCTGACCACAGCACCTTCTTCCACATGTTTGGTGTGTCTCCCAGGTGGCTTGTGGCAAACTGTAAATGAGACTTTTTATGGATATCTTTGAGAAATGGCTTTCTTCTTGCCACTCTTCCATAAAGGCCAGATTTGTGAAGTGTTCGACTGATTGTTGTCCTATGGACAGACTCTCCCACCTCAGCTGTAGATCTCTGCAGTTCATCCAGAGTGATCATGGGCCTCTTGGAGGCATCTCTGATCAGTCTTCTCCTTGTTTGAGATGAAAGTTTAGAGGGACGACCGGGTCTTGGTAGATTTGCAGTGGTCTGATACTCCTTCCATTTCAATATGATCGCTTGCACAGTGCTCCTTGGGATGTTTAAAGCTTGGGAAATCTTTTGGTATCCAAATCCGGCTTTAAACTTCTCCACAACAGTATCACGGACCTGCCTGGTGTGTTCCTTGGTCTTCATGATGCAGAACCCTGAGACTATCACAGAGCAGGTGCATTTATACGGAGACTTGATTACACACAGGTGGATTCTATTTATCTTCATCAGTCATTTAGGACAACATTGGATCATTCAGAGATCCTCAATGAACTTCTGGAGTGAGTTTTCTGAACTGAAAGTAAATGGGCTGAATAATTTTGCACGCCCAACTTTTCAGTTTTATTATTCCAAAAAAAGTTTAAATGATCCAATAAATTTCGTTACACTTCACAATTGTGACCCACTTGTTGTTGAGTCTTCACCAAAAAATTAAAATGTTATATCTTTTTGTTTGAAGCCTGAAATGTGGCAAAAGGTTGAAAAGTTCCAGGGGGCCGAATACTTTCGTAAGGCACTGTACCTCTCACATCCAGGGCCTCCAGGTGACGTGTCCTCTGATGTAGATCTTCTCTGTCATCATCTTATCCATTTCGGTCCGGACAACTTCTTTCAGCCGCCTCGTCTCTGCAAAGTGTGGCAAACGGACATCTTAGCTTATCTTAGCTCTCACATTTCATCATCCCCCAACCTGGAGTCCCCACAGTGTTATCCTGCTGCTCGCTGTGCCCCCCAATACCCCCAAATACTATCCTGAAGAAATATCAGTGCGCCCATAGTAACAGTGCTCTTCATAGTCCCACTAATAGTAATTCCTTTCTAGAATGCCCTGTGTCCCCAACAGTGATAACGCTCTACAGTAGTAATAAGGCCCCCCATAGTGCTCTTAGTAGAAATAAGGCAGATCTATAAGTCTTTCCTATAGAGCCCCCAGTAGTACTAAGAATGCCTAATGTCCCCTAGATTTATAATACCCCTACAGTGCCCCCAGTATTTATATTGCCCCCCTCCTGTTATAATGCTCACCCTGAAGTGTCCCCAGTATTTATACTGCCCCCTACTGTTATAATGCCCCCTGTAGTTATATTCCTCCCTTTAGTGCTCTCAGCAATGATGATTCCTCAGCCCTTCCACCATACAGTCCCATATAAATAAAATTATTTTCCCTCCCTCCTCCATAGAGTCCCATGTAAATAACATCACTCCCCTCCCTTCAGCCCCTCCAATATACAGTCCCATATAAATAATATCACTCCCTCCGCAGCCGCCTTCAACGTTCAGTCCCATAAAAATAACATCATCTCCTCCCTTCAGCCCCTCTAACATACAGTCCCATGTAAATGACCACTCCCTCACACAGCCACCTCCAACATACAGTCCCATGTAAATAACATCACCTCCTCCCTTCAGCCCCTCCAACATACAGTCCCATGTAAATAACATCACTCCCCCCGCAGCCGCCTTCAACATACAGTCCCATGCAGCCTCTCCTGCATTGGTCACATGATGAAATGTGACTAGTGACATCATCACATGTCCTACTCAGCTACTGCACCGATCACATGACCTGTGATGTCACCACAGGTCCTTCACCTCTTGCAGTGCTTTAGATTCAACTGTATTGCCGTTCTGAAGACGGCAATACAATTGTATCCAGCTGGCAGGCTGGACATTCGGGGCCTGGGAGGAAACATCAGGGGCCCAGGCCCGAATGTTTTAGCTTATCAACGACCCTGCCTCAGTCGCCTCTCTTTTATGCAAAATATTTATTCCTCTGTAGTTTATCACTTTACATCTGTTTCTATTCCATTCCCCTACGGATCATGTCAGCAGGATGTTTTACCTGCCTGTCACATTCACATTCATCTGACAAATGGTGCAGTATTTTATATCATTTTTTCTGGATTTCTTTTGTCAGAAACTGCTATGGAGGCTTATAGACTGCACATTGCAGACATTGACAATCCCTGTCACCCCTTGTAAGATATAGTGTACACTCTCTGCAGTGCATAATGGGCATGGGGTGACAAAAAAGTCTGGTTGACATTGCCCACAATACTGCCTATCAACGTGACAATACTGCTACCACGTTGCTCGGTTGCTTGTATAGTCAATACAACAGATGATAAAACCAACCCATTTAACCTGGCATAAACTGAGAAATTGGGCCTCTTAACAAAATTAAATTGAGCCATCCCCTCTTCTTTTGATACCCTAATAACCAATACATACAGTCTCAATCCAGGTCCTCAGGTGCTCATATTTCAAGCTTCAGTTTCTCACAGACTTGCAGAGCTTAGTACAGAGTGGTACCATGTTGCAAAGCAGTTTTTCTCTATGCTGCCAATTTAGATTTGCGGCACAGGAGACAGACTCTTCTCACTTCTTGAGCTTTCTATATGGCTGTACTCCACTGGATTTAATATGGTTTCTAACATAATAACTACATATACACACAAATAATCAGAACTAATTTGCATTGTCTTATGTACGCCAAGTAGTATATAAATCATGAAAGAACAAGATCTTCAAAGTTTGCACAGAAATTTATAGGGTAAAAAGAGATGTTCTAAAGAACAGTCCATAAAGATACCATTAGCCTAATAATCCAACAAAGCACAAACACTTCAGTTCACTTTCTTTCCACACGCACAAGTCGCCTTCATTACAGTGGGAATGTTAATAACAATACAGAGTTTCTTCAAATTTACTAAAGAATGACGTGTTATATTTTAATTTTGGAAACATAGGGATAGGTCGGCTGTTCCCAACAGATTAAGTTACAATTCTGGAAACATGTAGCATGACAGAAAGAGGATTTGACACTCCACAAATTCGGAATCGAGTCCATGTTAATAAATAAAAGGGGGATTTCCGAAACAGTAGTTTAAACTGCCGATACTGTTTTTGTCTTTTTTCTCCTTTTTTTTTTTTTACAAACAAAGCTATAGAAATACAGTATATACATAGTACTAACAGTACACATACACTAAAAAAAACGGCTATGCTCCAATCCATACTGCACAGAATGCCTTGATATTGAATCCACATCGTTGTAAAAAAATGCACGTCTACTTCAAATAGCAGGCACTGTGCAGAAAAGGTGAACGAGCAAATGCTTTATTTGACGTAGTAAACATATACACTGAATCACAATGTGATTTAATGAGATTTCTCCAAACTTGTATGAAAAAAAATAAGAGGGGGTATGTTACATCGGTTCCACTCTTTCTTAAAGATAAGTGCTGGCACACAAGCTCTATGCTAGTGTCGTTTTGGACTCTTGGCTACATCTGTACAAGTGCACATAATTATATCAATGTGTCTTCTACCCTGTTATATCCTCACTCCAGTGACTGAGGACCGAATTGCACATTTTTCTTCATCAAGACAGGAGTAAGCAAACACAAAAACAGAAAAGCAGGCAGGAAAAAAAAAGGGGGGGGGGGGGTTGTGGTTCTTAGAAGAGGGGCGTCTGGGGAAAAAAAATCCGCTTGGACCTTATTCCATCATTGGCATGCCCATACTATTCCAATTATCATGAAAGGGCTGTGTGTATGTGGAGAGATTGTCTCACTGGCTTCCTGGATCAGTGAAATGTGGGGAGGTTGAAATTTCATCCTGTATCTCTTATGACGCTCAGCAAATATCTCCTCCCTCCCTTGTCAGATTATTTTACACCCTAGGGGAATTTTGGTCTTTAGTACAACACTTTTGCTCTGTTCCCGATTGGGGTGCTGTTTAGGGGGAGTTCGAAAAGAAATGTGAGTAGAATAAACATTTACAGATCTCTTTTGCCATCTAGCCTGTACAAGAAACCACAATATCAACTATTCATGCTGCCTTCTACTGCACTCTGTAAGGATTAAAATCCATAAAGCCTAACACTGAAAATATGGCATTAGACATAGAGGTGGCCTTTGTTAAAATAAAAAGTACAATATTAGCCATTAAAACTTTTTTTTTCTTTAAATGTTTTTCAATTAAAAGTGCATCATCATGGGTAAGAGAGAGATGACTATGAAGTGTTGCTACTCCAATGCAAAACCTTTACCCTTCAACAGTTCCACACTCTATGTACAATTCTCATTGTAGCAGCAAAACCGTAAGTCTCTTAAGCAACAGAAAAAGTCCATATAATTCCAGTCATATGTTCGCCCTCTGGTACAGATGTTGAGGGGGGGGGGAGTAAATCATTGGTCCACTTTCTTCTTCATGATAGCGACTGCAGGCGCAGGGAAAAGTGAAGTGGAAAGGAATGCTCAGCATCCTAGCAGAAATGGACGGCATGGCTTTTCTTGCATGACAGCATGATGAGTAGAGACGGCAGGAGGTTGATTTGTAGTCAGCAAAGGCAGTGGCAGACAATGGAAATAAGAAGTGGACCGGCTGGTGTAGTTTGGTAAAGTGTACGTAGACTGTGCTGCTCCCGTTTTCCCATGCAAGATACCCTGTCAGCCAATATCCTATAAAATAAAACACAAAAAAACATGATTTTGCATACTGGCATTGGGCAAATTACTCACTGGGCTGAGCTGCAATATCACACTATCCCCATGGACAAGCGTGACATTACTTCTAGAAAGACATCTCATGGATTAATTGAACTAATGTTCAGACTTGGCTAATTAGTTGTGAATTTAGATTTGAAGATTTCAATTGGGAATTCATACCGATTTTGCAATTCAAAGGGTGAAAATTGCAGCAAATGCGTATACACGTATACTTTTACAGCTGAAGTATAGCGAGGACGGACAGGACAGACTGTGGTAATGTGGTGCTGTGGTAATGGAGACTGCATACAAGTGCTGCTGCTCATCAGCCAGCCCCTCCCTCCTCTCTGTACTTCATGTCTCCTCATGAACTCCATTCCTACAGAGATCCAGCATCTTATCACCTGTATCCGGGATCATAACCACTGACAAGTAGAGCAGAGAGGAGGATGAGGCAGCTCTTCATCTTGTGAAGTAACTTGTCCTGCTGTGTGATTAGGACAGGTTTTGTGTACTAATAGGATGGCGGCCATTTTGTTTCTCCTGATGATTGCTCCCCAGACAAAACAAACCATTATAACTAATGAAAGATATCTGGGAATATTTATAAGAGAGTAATATTTAGGTATTTTCATTTTCTTAATTCTCAGAGAACCCATTTAAGGAGATTCAGCATCCTACCTATGTTTGAAAGTACTACTTTCATATGGTCAGTATTTGGTAAGCATTTTGCTAAAGGAATTAGTAAGCCAAAGCCAAGAGCAGGTCCAAAATACAGAAAAATCTTCTAATATAGTTTTCCTCTGTAGGATCTACTCCTGGTTTTGGCTTACAATACAAACACTGATAAAAAAAATACTAATCAGACACCGATCATGTGAGCATGACCTTAGACCTCAGGCACACAACCATATTTTAAATCTGTTTGCTATCTGCACTTTTAGCAGATAGTATACTGACCCATTCCTTTATATGGAGCCATGCACATATCAGTGTTTTATGCAGATCCGTTGTTCTGTTCTGCAAATTATAGAACATGTCGTATTCTAGTCTGTTTTGTGGATGAGAATAGCCCTTTCTATTGAGTGAGAAAAACATGGGAAGCACACAGAAGTTTTCTGTATTTTGCGGACTCAATCTTTGTGGCCCAAAATACAGACAAGGTCGCATGCATGAGGCTTAAGGGTTGTATTACACCAACAGATTATCTGACCAATTTCTGTCCAATCAGACTAATAGTTGGTGTGTATAACAAAAGATCTGTGTGTGTAAACGGCCATCTGACCAATGATTGGCATTGCCGCTGATTGTATGAATGCTTTTGGTACTTTTGTGGTAGTAAAATCTTTGTACACTCCAATACAACTTTCAATTAAATTGCCTATGACATGTCCTCTCTTATGGCCAAAAACAGACGGTAACAATACAAGTTATAACAGAGATGGGGAAGCAATCGTGTCGAGGTGGATTTAGACACTAATAATCGTCCAGATTATTCACAAGGGCTTCCAGACCTACGAACTGAGCACTGGGAGCAGCAGCTACCTCTGATGAGACAACCTGTTTATACTTGATATCACATCATGATGCTGCAGGCACTGCCGTGATGACATTATCACTGAATATATGAGCAGGAGAGTTGTCAGAGAAAAGTGGGTGGGACCTGCAGGGGACTGACCAATTAGATATTGATGGCTATCTTGATGATAGGATAGAGCCACCACAGTAGCTCAGGTACCAAACATCATCCTGGAACTACACAGCTCCATCCATTGTGTATTGGACAGAGTGCTGCTCCCATTGAAGTATGTAACTGGAGGCAGTGCTGCAATTACCAGGTCTGTTCACTACACAACACTCAGAACTGTGTGGCTCTGGGCCGACTTTGGGTGCCCGAGCTACTGTTAAGCAGCTGATTTAAGGGGGTGCTGTGCGTCAGCCCCCTTCCCCTCACCAATCATCATGGTTCTCAGAATGTGAGCGTGGTGGGTGATGAAGTAACTTGGTGTGCAGGCCCTAGGAAATAAGAGCCAAAACCTGTAGCTTACAGACCTCTGGTTCTGAGAGCAAAGGTATCCCATGTTGAAGACCTTTTGCATACTCTTTAAGGTTCTTTAGTGGGTGATAATGCCACAGAGACTGATACACCTCAGCAATATCAGTGGTAAAGACAAATATCATGGGGTTGTTCACAATCTTATATTCACACAAAGCATTTACTCAGTTTCAATATAAGACACTACATGGTATGAATCCATTAAAATGAATGGTAAAGAGGCCCTAATATACATTTTGCTCTGGAGTCACAGAGGGTAAACTAAAACCCATTTAGACCTAAGGGCTATGGACACCTTTGGGGCAATTATTTTACCATTGCATGTTACTTGTTTTGGAGTAAAATGTAAAACATTTTTTTATAGGTTTTTATTAAAAATGTTCAGCCGTTTTTGAGACACAGAAGTTAAAAATTAGTCTGTTTGAAGAGTGTGACTTCTCAGTCCCGTCAGCTGATGGCTCATGGAAAGCCTTATCTCTGATCTCCTGACCTCATAAACACTCATTTAACCAATATTTTTATCAGTTTGAGAAGAGTTTTGCTATAATGAATCTTTAGGAGGTCAGGAGATCAGAGATAAGGTTTTACATGAGCAGTCAGCTGATGGGACTGACAAGTTATACTCTGAAAAAAAGAATTTTTTTTCAAACTTGTGTATTTCAAAAATGGTTGCACATTTTTAATAAAGACTAATTGAAAAATGATTTATAGCCCCAAATGAGTAAATTGCAATCATAAAAACATTGCCCCATTAATTATAATTATAATAATAAAATGAAAATAATAATCAAATATCACATTGAAACCTAAAATGAAACCATTTTATCTGAAGAATAAGAACCATAGATATCTACCTTATATGAGATATATAAATGCTGCAATAGGTGAAGGAAATCATTACCGAAATCATTTCAATGGCCTTTTCCAGAAGGATCGACAGAAACATTAGTTTTGCAATCCATGCTAATCACAGTAAGACTTAAATCTTCTATGGTAAATTGGTTAGTAATAATTTAGAATGATTATGATTCTGGAACAATACTATTCCTACTGGCATGCCATTGCTTCTTTAAATAGACATTAATTAGGTTTAATTGCTTCACTATCTGTATAGCTGGTGAGTAGAATGAGATGATGCTGTGGTATATAAATGGAGCTATTTCTGAAACCAGCATTGGTGATGTTAAGTATATCATTATAGAGAACTGTATACAAAAACATGCAAATTAGCTGTGACCATTCTTATTCACATATTAAAAAATACATTTAAAAATTCATCTAGTTGGGTTTAAAATAACAAGCTAAAACTAAAGTAGAAGCTGATTATAGTAGTTACAGTATTTACATATCAATATAGACATGCAAAATCTGTCACAATTGAGTTGAGTGTAGGGCACCCATTTTTATAATGTTACACATCATCAAGTGCATAATAAACATTTGACCATTTGTCTTCTGTGCTACTTCAGCTATTGGTCTTATTCTCTTGCATTGGAAACTAGAGATCTTTCATATCATTCGACTTTTGGTCTGTTCATTAAGATTACTGTATACATTCTATTTTTTGTTAACTGTAGCAGTTTATATTAAGTTTTACAATCTAGAATTTGACCTATTGAATTATAGCCACATTTCTAAGCCACATATCATATAGTATGTTCATGGCTCCCTCTACATGGACCCCTGTACAGTGCTGTGCTGGTAAGCTGTAAGAAGGCCATGGCACTCACTGTAGGGCTACAGCTTCTTGAAACGGCTGATCGTCAGGGGTGCCAGGAGTCGGCCCCCCAACAATCACATACTGATGATCTACACTCACCGGCCACTTTATTAGGTACACCATGCTAGTAACGGGTTGGACCCCCTTTTGCCTTCAGAACTGCCTCAATTCTTCGTGGCATAGATTCAACAAGGTGCTGGAAGCATTCCTCAGAGATTTTGGTCCATATTGACATGATGGCATCACACAGTTGCCGCAGATTTGTCGGCTGCACATCCATGATGCGAATCTCCCGTTCCACCACATCCCAAAGATGCTCTATTGGATTGAGATCTGGTGACTGTGGAGGCCATTTGAGTACAGTGAACTCATTGTCATGTTCAAGAAACCAGTCTGAGATGATTCCAGCTTTATGACATGGCGCATTATCCTGCTGAAAGTAGCCATCAGATGTTGGGTACATTGTGGTCATAAATGGATGGACATGGTCAGCAACAATACTCAGGTAGGCTGTGGCGTTGCAACGATGCTCAATTGGTACCAAGGGGCCCAAAGAGTGCCAAGAAAATATTCCCCACACCATGACACCACCACCACCAGCTTGAACCGTTGATACAAGGCAGGATGGATCCATGCTTTCATGTTGTTGACGCCAAATTCTGACCCTACCATCCGAATGTCGCAGCAGAAATCGAGACTCATCAGACCAGGCAACGTTTTTCCAATCTTCTACTGTCCAATTTCGATGAGCTTGTGCAAATTGTAGCCTCAGTTTCCTGTTCTTAGCTGAAAGGAGTGGCACCCGGTGTGGTCTTCTGCTGCTGTAGCCCATCTGCCTCAAAGTTCGACGTACTGTGCATTCAGAGATGCTCTTCTGCCTACCTTGGTTGTAACGGGTGGCAATTTGAGTCACTGTTGCCTTTCTATCAGCTCGAACCAGTCTGCCCATTCTCCTCTGACCTCTGGCATCAACAAGGCATTTCCGCCCACAGAACTGCCGCTCACTGGATGTTTTTTCTTTTTCGGACCATTCTCTGTAAACCCTAGAGATGGTTGTGCGTGAAAATCCCAGTAGATCAGCAGTTTCTGAAATACTCAGACCAGCCCTTCTGGCACCAACAACCATGCCACGTTCAAAGGCACTCAAATCACCTTTCTTCCCCATACTGATGCTCGGTTTGAACTGCAGGAGATTGTCTTGACCATGTCTACATGCCTAAATGCACTGAGTTGCCGCCATGTGATTGGCTGATTAGAAATTAAGTGTTAACGAGCAGTTGGACAGGTGTACCTAATAACTCAGATCAGAAAAGTTCTGACTTTTAAGATATATTAATGTTGGACATAGGGCTGTGGAGTCAGTAAGCCAAACGTCCGACACCAACTCCTCTACTTTCTTACACTCTTGACGCCTTTATAAATGTTTCATGTATAATATCTAGTCATAACAAATTTACTGTATTAAAATAGTAAAATCGGGATTTAGAACAAACAAAAAACGTTCCTAGATTCCTCTGAAAGTAAATATGCAACAAGCTATTAATGATGTAATATATATATATCTAATTTGGTATTTTTAAGCCGAAGTTGGAGTCCATACTAGGGATGAACGAATTTACTGAATTCAATTCAGCTGGGTCCGAATAAATTCCACCAAAATTGAAAAGTGTCCCAATTGCCCTGACAAGTTGAGGAAGATATTTTGGGGTCTCCTAAGACTCACTGCAATCCCTTTTTAATTTTTTTTAATGTCGAGATGTTATTAGTAATGTCAAAGTGACAGCAATATGTATGGCTTGGGTAATGCTTCAAATAGCACTGTTGGATTTTTTTCATATTTTTAAATAGTCCAAAAACGTTTGCCTATTGTTAGCAAATGTCTGCCAGTGTGTATACACAGGCACCTTTCAGGATCATGTGATCCTCCTTCCTCATTTTTCCTGTCTTCTGGTCTGAAAAATGGCTGATGCCATTTTGAGAAATTCATTTGAATCGAATTACCAAAAATGTGGAAATTTTGTGTCAAATTTGATTCAAACCAAATCAATTCACTCACCTCTAATCAGTACAATTAAACTGACTCTGACTCAGACTCTGAAAGCTGACTCTGACCCCACAGCCCCGCTAACAACTATGGTGAAACTACAACTTCTTCTGGATAGTCTTCAAATTGTAATGTTATTTGCTCAAGTCTAGTTCACACAGACCATTGAGTTCTGGACGTTTTATGCTAACACAGAACTGTAATAAGTATAAAAGACAGAGTTTAGCTATAAAATGAATGGAGTCTTTTGCAAAGTACACCACATATTACAATTATTCTATTACGTGCATAGTTAATGGCATGGCAATAAGTAAAACTATTTAAATGGTCTTTAAAAAACGCTTAATCTTTTTATGATGAAATTTAAATAAAGGCTGACATGAAATAAAAATCTACTAAAATAGGATTAGTTATATTTTGGCTAATATGAGAATATTTCTTTTTCAGAGCATTAATGTATTCAGCAGGCAGACTAAGGGCAGCCGGCTATAAAATGTCTAATCTAGCTTCTAATGTGTTTCTCTGAATTGTTCACTTTAATTTTCCCAATGTAATCTGTGATTAGAGGCCAGATGGTTTACAGCATACCATCTTCTTTATTTATAAGGCATCAGAAATAAATCTATACAGAAATGATTACTAAATTCAATGAATTAAGGGAATATGACGATATTACTGCTGAGTTATAGCCAAGCTCCTTTTTATTTTTGCTGGAGTAAGAAAGCAACATGCTACTGTATCTATTACATTTGTTGTTTGAAGCATTAATAGCAACATTGTCTAATCTTAGTATCAACATGATCATATAACCATAAATTGGCACTTGGTGCCCATCCCCGTTGCTGCTACCACTTACATAGTGTGACTTTGATACACAGTGCACAGTGCACAGTGACAGTAGACTAAAAATATATGCTATGTGAGAATAAAAAAGGAAATCCAGGTGCTCTTGTCCTGCTGTCAGATACAGTAGCTAATCTAACACATGCTTACTGTAGGGTTAAACAAATTTAAAGGGGAAATGTAATTTAGGCATTTTATGAAATGTCAACAAGACACACTTCTTAGGATCATGCCCCTTTGCCCTTTGATTTTGAGATCTTCTGACAGGAGATTTCATGTGCCGTATCTAAGAGCAGGATATTACAGAGAAAGACGATGAGCTCTGTCATATATGTTTAGATGATTTTGAGTAGGATTTCGGAGTAAGAAGCAAAGTAAATGCTGACAGGATTCCTAGTAGAAACAGTAAGAGTTCTGATGACCCTGCCTTCACACAGTTATTGACAGCCTTCTCTATATACACTCCGATACAGGAAAAACTGTCAATCATCCTGTGTGGCCATAATCAGGAATCTCATAGCCTTTCCTAGGAGTCCTGTCAGGATTTGCTTGAAATCTAATCTATCTATCTATCTATCTATCTATCTATCTATCTATCTATCTATCACAAAAACAGTTGTCTATAAAATAGTAAAATGCAATCATATTGACCGATTTAGTCTTTCTGATGCATTTAGCATTAATATGTATTAAAATTGTCTTAATTGTGTTGATTAAGATAGTGACTTTGGATACAGTATCTTTCCAAATGCAGTATGTGTACAGTACTCTGTGCTAACATTTCACTTTTGTGAAGACTTTGCGTCTCATAAACATTATAAAACACTCTATTTAGTTAACGTTACTACTGAAGCATCTACTTGATATACTGTGAAATAGTCCCGCAAGCCATCATAAAGATCCATAGCACAGAGTAAAAGGCTATATTACATAGGTTTTCCTATGATGACATCAACTTGATCTAATCTACAACCAGTCACAAGATGGCAGCACAGCACAATGGTCAACAGACACAAACCCATTTCCCTCTTTTTCAGTTTTTTTTTTTGTTTCTATATTTTTCTTTTTCGCTAAACCTCCGTATATAAATTAATAGAATAAGGATAGATATTCTATATACATACATATGCTATGCAGCATTCATATATTCAGATATGGATGAAGCTGCAATCTCCGTATAAAAAGGGATCTGGATTAGAGATGAGTGAACGTGCTCATAACGAGCACTGTACCGCTCGGCTCCCCTGCGCTCGCATGCGCAGGCAGCCGCTTCCGTCCTCCGCAGGGGAGCCGAGCGGTACAGTGCTCATTATGAGCACGTTCACTCATCTCTAATCTGGATAGATTGTAGGCTTGGGCAGAGAGTGGCAGATGAGGTTTAACACTGAAAATTGTAAGGTAACACATACTGGGTAACACATACATGGAAAAGGACTTTTAGTGTACAGCAAACTAAGCTGTAGAAACCAGTGTCAGACAGCTGCTGCCAAGGCAAATAAGATAATGGGTTGTATCAAAAGGGGCACAGATGCACGTGATGAGAACATAGTCCTGCCACTTTACAAATCACTAGTCAGACCACACATGGAGTACTATATACAGTTCTGGGCTCCTGTGAACAAGGCAGACATAGCAGAGCTGGAGAGGGTTCAGAGGAGGGCAACTAAAGTAATAACTGGAATGGGTGAACTACAGTACCCAGAAAGATTATCAAAATTAGGGTTATTCACTTTAGAAAAAAGACGACTGAGGGGAGATCTAATAACTATGTATAAATATATCAGAGGTCAGTACAGAGATCTCTCCCATCATCTATTTATCCCCAGGACTGTGACCGTGACGAGGGGACATGCTCTGCGTCTGGAGAAAAGAAGGTTTGTACACAAACATAGAAGAGGATTCTTTACGGTAAGAGCAGTGAGACTATGGAACTCTCTGCCTGAGGAGGTGGTGATCGTAAGTTCACTAAAAGAGAGGGCTGGATGTATTTCTGGAGGGTAATATTATTACATGTTATAGTTACTAGATTTCTGGAGAAGGGCCCAGTTTGAAAAAGGCTCAGGATTGAGCTGAAACTAATCACTGATGATGCTATTATGCTTTGAATAAAAGTTTCTTCATATTGTCAAGAAATTGAGTGCCGGTCCTTCTTCGCTATATGTTATCAGTGATTGTCACATCAGTGATGTGTAGAGAGTCAGTTGGCTACTCACCTATTCTGGTTGTCCCAATTCCTGCAGGGCACCTTCGTCCCTGTCACTTCCGATCCCTGCCTGGACAGCTCACTCCCCATACGTCACTGATGCTGGCGATCAGTGGCACGTGACCTCCGAGGCCACCGATCTATTGGCAGCAGTGACAATACATCAAGCTTCAGGTGGTGACCTCATCTGGGGTAGATGAAATAACGATCTCCACACCACCGGCAGCAGAATCATCTCATTAGACCCCCAAAGAAAGGAAATGGGCACAAACTGGAGTTGGCCACTGGAGTGCCACTGATTTATTGATTTGGCTTTACAATAATGGCTTTGAGAGAATAATAAACCACCCAGGGCTAGGATGAAGGTTAGGTGAAAGAATGTGACTGGTCTGGAGTGCCACTGATTTATTGATTTGGCTTCACAATAATGGCCTTGGGACTATAATGAACCACCCAGGGCTGGGACAAAGGGTAGGTGAAAGAATTCCACTGCCCAGGGTGCCACCTCACAGGATCTTAAAATGAGCATTTCAATACTAGTTGATATTTAAAGTTTACATGCACTGCATACTTTTATAATGAGTTCTTCAGTATCTTTAAATCACAGCTTGTTTGATATTGCAGTAAGACAACTCTGGGTCCACAGTGTGGACAGAAACTGCAGAACTGTTGAAATCTTAATTTGTCATGCCTCTGTGTGTGCATTCTGTATTTTGTGGAACGAAACAGCTGGCCCCTAATAGAACAGTCCTATCCTTGTCCGTAATGCGGACAATAATAGGATATGTTTTATTTCTTTGCGGAAGGGACATTCGGAAATGGAATGCACGCATTGAAATGAAATGAAATTCTGTATACAGTCCGCAAAAAAAAAATGGAATGGACACAGAAAGAAAATACGTTTGTGTGAATGAGCCCTAAGAGCTACAATAATCCAGTGAACATCATTTAGACTTGAATAAGAGACCTGAACTAAATAAAATTTGCATTTTTTACATTTTGGATATCATTATGGATAAAAATTAAAATAGGCTACAGTTTGCATCACCACAACTTTTTACTGAAATATCAAGTGCAAGCCATAAATAACACTATGTTTATACAGACTAGTCATTGAAAATGATATGATAGACCCGGGCTGGTCAACTCCTTGCCCCGCCACACGTGGCTCGCAGGGGAGCACCGTGACCACTTTACTTTAACATTGCCTGTGGCTGGCAGGGGAGCGCCGCGGCCCGCTTTCCTCTGCCATTACTAGGGATTGCAGGAGAGCGGGCCAGCTTTCCTTTTTGACTCCCCCCAGCCCACGTCCTCCCATGTCCTGACGTGCACAGCGTTAGAACGTAGTATGTGCAATGTCCGCACTCTGACCTGACGCTGTGCACGTCAGGTCACTGAGGAGAGAGAGCGCCAAGGTCCTCAAAACTGCAGGCAAGGTAAATGCCTGGAGGATAGAAGTTTTTTTTTTTTTTTTATTAAAGTATGGATCATGGGGGTCTTATCTGACATGGGTGTAGTATGAGCTCAGATAAGACCCCCCAAATCCTCATCAGACCCCCACAAAATAAGCCCCCCCCCAGTGCTCACCTCACACATTAAAAATCAGACACTCCATGGTCAGATCTCCCTTATGTCAAATCACCCCCTCCCCTACATGATCTCAGCATGGGGGGGATCATCTGAGCATGGACTGTCATCTGAGCGTGGACCATAGTCTGGGCGTGGACGTTCGTCTGACCATGGGTGTCATCTGAGCATGAGGGAGATCATCTGAGCATGAGGGAGATCATCTGAGCATGAGGGGTCATCTGAGCATGAGTGCGGTCATCTGAGCATGAGGGCGGTCATCTGAGCATGAGGGCGGTCATCTGAGCATGAGGGCAGTCGTCTGAGCATGGGCCGGTGATCTGAGCATAGGGGTGGTCATCTGAGCATGGGGCAGTTATCTGAGCATGAGGGGTCATCTGAGCATGGGCGGTCATCTGAGCATGATGGTGGTGATCTGAGCATGGGGCAGTCATCTATGCATGGGGTGGTCGTCTTTTTTTTTTTGTGGCTCTTTGTGTCTGTAAGGTTGGCCACCCCTGTGATAGACTAATAAAGAAACATATGAGCTCAGCAGATATACCACTAGGTTTTTTTTTTTTGCATGCAGCTTTTCTGCCTTGATCTCTATTCCATCCTAAAGACAATAATCATAAAATCTTGAGAAATTACATTTTTATAAATAATAATGTCACAAACCTTTATTTATTTTGATTTCGAATACGGAGACACCTCCTTTTAAGTGGTGGCTCCAAATCTTCTGTCCCTGTGGTGAGAATTGGTGATGAGATTATACATGGTGATATTGCAGTCTTTTCTGCTGGTTTTGGCACAGGCTGGATAACACAGCCTGTTTTAGGCAACATCCTCAAAGCATAGGCATGGTCCTCATCTGCAGGGTTGTTTAGATTAGGATCTTGTTTGTCTCCTACTGTCAGAGACTCTTCCACAAGACTCTTTTTGCCAGCTTCGAGCTCAGAATGGCAATTTGAAGCACAGTTATTTTCTTTAACAGATTCCAATTCACTAACTGCAGGCTCCTTGTCTAATGTCTTTTTCTGCTCATGTGATTTATCAGAGTTTTTAGTACCCTCCGTGCTCTTTGTGCCATTTACAATTACATTGCAAACTGCTGCACTGCTTTCATGACCTGGGGTACTTGGGGCTAGTGAGTTTAAACCACAAAGTTTAGAGTCATTGGATGGATGTACTTTTGTTTCCACTGGGTTACTACCATCCACACAGTCATTACAGTTGGTTCTATCTGAGTTACTAAAAGCCATGTTTACAACACTGATGGGTTCTGATTCAAGTTTTAACTGAGTGTTAACAGCTTTCTGAATTACATTATGGAGTCTAGACCTGTGTGCCACAGTTAAATCTATGACCCCATCCTGTGGCACTTGATGCGTATTAGGGATGCTAGGTTTACTGTTTTCTGGGCTTACTGTCCTCAAAGTCAAGTCCACTATTTCGGTTTTCAAATGTTCTTGAACAACTGGAGCCTGGTGAGAAGAAAGCCCTGAACCACCAGGTGAAGTATCAGAAGGCTTTAAAGACCTTTGTTTGGAATCCCTTGGAAGCAAAGAGTTTTCCTTTGGCTTTCCTCCTGGGCTATTACTTGATGAACTTGGAATGATGCTTTCACCATTACTGGAGAAGTCATTTGGGGGCTTGGAATCCACTGGATGAGGAATAGGTATGGGTATAGGTATTGGAACAGGTAAGGGAACAATAACTGGGTATGGCACTAAAAGGGTAGGTGGTGGCACTAAAGGAGCGAGAGATGGTAAACCAAAATTTACCATCTGAGGCATGTGTATAGGACCATTTGGCATCATGCCCATTGGAGGGAAAGGAAGACCAGGTGGATGAGGCGGAATCAAACCTGGTGGATTGCCCGGCATAGTAGGAGTTGTTGGCGGGTGAATGTGAGGTGATAACATTGGTCTATGCATAGGACTTGATGTAGGTCCCATAACTCTAGGCCCACCAGGTGGTGGACCCATACCAGGAATTATTTGATTGGACAAAGGACTATTAGGATTTGATCCATGAGGACCCCTTAGAAATGGTGGACGTATCTGTTGTATAATTTGTTGTTCCATGAAAATGGGCAGCGGAACTGGTCCTCTATTTGTCATAATCATCGGTGGACTCCTGGGTGGCATACCCATGGGAGGCACAATGCTGGCAGGTGGTGGAACTGGAACTGGGGCTATATTTGGGCTTTCATTCAGAGGAATGGATTTGGGAACTGGTGTGGGGATTTTAGTAACTGAGCTGTTGGCAATTTCAGAAGGCGAGGCAGTGGTTGAGGCTGATGATCCAGGACCTTGCATTTGGCCAGCTGCAGACACTGGGGAAGGAACCTTTCTTCGAGCATCTGTCAACGGTATATTCCAAGAATCTGGAGTTAGCAGCTGTACCCCCGTGCCTTCTGCTTTATTGTCAACTGGAGGATGTAATGTGTTGCACAGTCCAGCTGGAAGGTTGGCTTGTGTTTCTTTGTAAAAAATGTCCATTTTGTATTGATTTAGACACTTTGCACTGCAGAATTGAAGCCTTCTTTCTCCATCTCCAAAGTCCAGGTATTCTTTTGTATGCCGTATGTGCTTACACCAATCACATACCTAAAATAAAATATGAAAGTCAGCAAAGTGAGAAGAAATAACAATAGTACAGGAGAAAGACATATGATACATTTGTCAAACATAATAATATGAGATGTTGTTTTGATGTTATTGTATGTTGTTTTAGAGTGCTGTACCTAAAAGTGATGCATTATTTCACCCAAAACAAATATTACCCAACCTCTTCTCCTTGAGACACTCATTTATGTTTTGAATTCCTATGTGCCATAATTACTGTTATTAGGTATTTTACCATATTTCTCTTCTTTTCTCGTTATATACTGACTCTTAAATATTTCTTCATATTGACTCATGGGTTTCAACTTTATTTTATATGCTTGTAAAATATATTCATATGGATAAATTAACCATCTAGTCGCAGGTTATTAATGTACCCTAAAACCATGCACAACAGAATCAAATGTCCTCAAGGCATGGATATGCTGTTTCAGCAATAATTAAGAAACTTTCCAAAAATATGCATTTATTGATTTTATTTTACCCAAAAAAGTTAAATAAACTAACACAATTTTGCTCTTAAAGCATAGTTGTAATCCGATCAGTAGCTTGTACATAAATGACTGTTATTAGCCAGGATCTGTAACCGTGGAGACAAATTGTGGACTCCTACAGTTGTTTCCATGGATATCAATATTAGTAAGGGGGTTATTCTTGTCAAAATTGTCACCAATACTTAAAATCCATGTGATTTTATACAAATCCTAATACTTGTTTCAAGAGTTGTTTTAGAAAGACATGGGCATAACTACTAGGATAACAGGTATAGCAGCTGCTATGGGACTCAAAAACTAAGGGGACCCATCTCCATTCAGAAATATGTGCAATTTGTGATGTATAGGGACAATGGAAGAGAGCATTGCTTTTTGCATTATTTCTGTGCTGTGACATCACCAATTCATTTCCATTCATCACCATGCGTATCATCATACTATTGTGATATCACTTTGAGGCTTATTGATGTACTGTGCCATCCTTTTAAACATTATGTCTGTGCTCTAACTTCATGGTGTGCGTCATCCCACCATTGTGACGTTTCTGTGTACATTATTCTTGTGCATTATTCAAACCAACATAATCGTAAGCTTCTCATATACATGCTATAGAAGGTGGTCATAAGGGGCAGGGAACTTAAAGTGGCCCTGGAAAAAATACTAAAAATAGCCCTGTTTTGTAGTTGGGTCCAAATTGGTGGAAGGCAAAGCCAGCAATACCCTATTGTGACACATTATACCACCTCAACAGTGCCAAATTCCACAGTCCATCACAAAATACTGACAGCAGCACAAAATACATCCCCAAAAACTTCCACTGGCCGGCCATGAGGAAGGCTCAGTTGGCCCTCTGGGCATCGTCCCACTGAGAAATTTACCTGTAAGGTCTATGGCCTATCCGCCCCTGGTGGTCATCGTGGTGTGGGGCCCAATTCTAAGGTCTGCTACAAGGCTCTATAGGTCCTTGTTACAGCCCTGCAGAAAGACATAGTAGTCTCGATAGGAATATAATTCTAAAGTGTAGTCTAAGGATGAATGCAATGTATTTTGACTACATACAACCTCCAAGTTATTTGGAATAGCAATAAGGCACCCATATAGTTGTATGGAACCTATGAGTTCACCAAAGCCTGCCATGTCCCATTAGCTGTATTATGGAGCTATTCTTCCCTAGCAGCAATTCTTCTTGTAGAACACTCCATAATACGGCACCATACCTAGAACCATGTGGGAACACATGGATGTTCTTACAGGTATGCCATATATACAAGGCCTAATCCTGCATTTGCATAGTATTGTTTGTCAAACCTACCCAGGTAGACCTGTCACTTGTATTTCTTGGAACAACATGCCAGCACCAAAAGCCTTTACCTGTTACCAGTTCCATCATTACCCAAATCTAAGACAATCATCTTAAGATTCCCGTTCACTGCCTCTGCGAAATTATTGTGATTTCATTAACACATTAATTTCTCAACACCATCCGTTCTCACAGATGGCTAAGACATGATCTACAATTCAAATACAACTCTTGTTTGCACTAATGCTTTTCCTTCGTGTGGCATTTTGAACAAGAATTAATATGGGTTCTCTTGCCATTGCTATAAACAGATAAACAGATGTCAGCAGTTCTCCCGATGCCTTAATTTTTGGACAAGATAGAAGAAATGCATCATTTACCCATTCGTTATGTTTGTGCGGTTCCAATTATTCACAAATTAATACAACATTGCCAAATGCATTTGAATTTTGAGAGATATAATACAATCTTTGCTCAAAAAAATAACTCTATTAGGCAGAGATTATATTTATTGCTCCCATCCAGGATGCTACCTTTTGATGGTAATAGTGGCTAATAGCAAACCAACATCTGACCCCTTATTCCTGCCATATGACCCCTGACAGTTCAATTAACTTAAAACTTAGTCAAAAGCTTAATTTACTTAAAAGAGTTATACAGGAATTTAATGTTGATGACCTATTCTTGAGACTGGTCATCAATATCAGATCGGTCAGGGTCCAACTCCCTGCACCCCCGCTGATCAGCTCTTTGAGCTCCGGTGAGCGCTGTGGCCTGCACCCTCCTCACTGCTTGCCAAACACTGTGCTTGGTATTACATTCCCTTGATTAGAACTGAGTTGCATGTAGGCCACATGGCCGATGTAGGGTGACATCACTGGAAGAGGCCTAAGCCCTCACGGAATGCTGTGGCCTCTTCAAACAGCTGATCATGCAAAGGATGTGCAAAGCATAATTGTTGTCCTGAGTGTAGTCAGAATCCGACCAAGAACAACATCTGCATGGAGTTTGTATGCTTTCCTCGTGTTTACTTGGTTTCCTATGGGTACTCAGGTTTCCTCCCACACTCCAACGATAGGGAACTTACCTTGATGCTAATGTCTGTAAAGCACTGCAGAATATAGTAGCGCTATATAAGTGTGTAAAATAAATAAATATCTGACAAATTTTGGACTGTGACTCCACATTCATCCATGTACATATGAGTGTTTTTAAACATGTCTTAAAGATATTTGCATGGTATAATATTTAATGTGATGTACTAAAGCTGGGCATAGCTTTTAGATAGCTGCAGCCCTGGCACTCAAACTTCACCAGCCCACCTGAAATATGGGGAAAAAATAGCGACGTGCAAGGCATGCTGCAGCAAATTTTGCTTAATTTGGTTACTTACTTTTCCCTTAAATATGTAAACCACACCATCAACACCATTAGAAAAATTGAAAAAAATCAAAAAAAATCATGGGTCTGCGTAAAATTAGAAAAAAACTAAACAAAAAAAAACCTTTCCCACATTTGCAATGTCCTCACCATCATCCCTACTGGGCCCTGAGTGGGTGACGTTCATAGTTCACGACAATCACTAGCCTCAGTGTTCAAGTGTGAATAAACAGCATGTAACCGCAGCAGGCCCAGCAGGCCAATTAAAAGGTAAGTTTGTTTTTATTTTACACAGCCCACAATTTGCTCCTAATTCTAAAAAAATCTTGGAGAACCCCTTTAACGTGGCAACTGCATGAGCACAGGCCCATTCTAGTTACAGTTCCCACATTTCTTCATGCCTTTGCATTTGTGACATGCAGTATAGCATCAAGTCTGGTTGATATTACATAATGTATTGTTACCCAGCTTTTCTGATGTCCTGCATAGCACATGTGCAGAAGCATGTAAACAGACTGGGAAAGCTGAGTGATCCTTCCCCCCCATGTTCTCATTCCTCCGCACTTGTGCCATGCAGGACCACTGTCCAGTGCTGACTGAAGGTTGGGATACCTGAAATAGGAAGTTCAGGTAGAAGTAGGCAGGGTAAGAACAAGGGGTGGATCTATGTTAGCTCCACCCACATAGACCATACTGCAGGACTGACAAGGGAGGAGGTGCAATATCATTAACATTAGGTCTGAGACTGACAGAGTGATGTCATGCAATGCCTGAGGGAAGGGCCGCTGTGGGCAGCATCCCCTACACTTGCTTGATTCATCAGACAAAGAGACAGCACTGCAGCACATAATTAAATAAAGGGGCTGCTGTGCTGTGGCCCGGACAGGGGAGCAAACTGTTGTCAGACCTGTCTTATGTCCTTGAGAACGAAAGAATTGAGCTTTGCTCCACTAACATCTGCCATTCAGGATGATGCCCTCATACGTATTAGATTATCGACCAATTGCAACACATTAATCTAATGAGTATGTCCAGTTTAAAGGGGTTGTCTCATCACAGACAATAGGGGCATATCCAAGCGATTGTCCATTGTCTTATAGGTGTGGGACCTGCACCTATATCAAGAATGGAGCCCCAAAAGTGGTGGAGAGCACTCTTCACATGTGCAGATGCCCTTGATTCATTTTCTATGGGGCCACCGAAAATAGCTGAGCGCTGGCTCGGCTACTTCCATCTGGTCCACAGAAGTGAATGGGAGCGGTGGTCAGTCATTGCATGTTGCAATTCCATTAACTTCTCTTCACTATAAAACAGCCTGTATAACCCAGAATCCTCAAACAATGCAATGTATTTACAATGTTACTCAACTATTTTGGTAAATTATTTCTAGATATATTAATAAATAAAATGGTGTTCAAGGGCATTCCTGCTACAGTTTCTCTAGTCCCCCAATGGCCTACATTCACCTGGTTCCAGTATTATCATGCTGATATGGCATGTGACTGCTACAGACAATCATTTACTGCAGAACTGATATCAACACCACTGACATCCCCACTATGGCTAATGACTGGGGGCAGCACTCAGATATTCTGTCAACATGTCATCGCTGGAGCCTCAGAGAATGCAGAGGACCCCAGAAGCATCAGCATGGAAGCAGCAGTGGATTGCTAAATTGAGTTTTACTTATTTTGTCATTTTTTAACATTGTAAGCTTTTTTTAAAAATAATGATATGGTTTAACAACCCCTTTAACTAGTAGATTCTGACTACAAATGGTCTCCTGTGTAGTCAGGTTGCCAAGTACACAGCTTTTTTTTTTTAGCAACTGATCATGCAGCTTCCTCTATCAGTTGTGATGTTGCAGTGACTGTGTAGAGGCATACAGTCTAGGGTAATGTGAAGGTATAGGAAGAAGTGCCGAGTGCTTGTAGCACATGAGAAAAACAAGAAAAAAAACCTTCTCACCTTCCTAGAAAAGCTGTACCCTGAAAATATTTTCCTAGTTCTGCTTATTCCTGGGAGAATACAGATTACCATGTCCTGTAGATAGCTGATAAAAAGGATTACCATGGTATCTAAATATTAATCTAAGAATTAAAGCAAATGGTATAAAACAGCTAATAAATGGTATAACTGCTGTCTGAGAGAAAATACTCCAAATGCTAAACATGGACAGTTTATTCTAACTGCTCAGTGAGAAAAATTAAAGGGGTTATCCAAACCCTATAATGCCCCCCAAATCGCCCGGGCACCTTAAACAGGTTGTACTTACCCCATTCCTCTGCACCCTTGTTGCTCCGGATGCCCGCTGCATCTCCCTGTCGCGCAGATTAAAACATCTGGCAACGGGGGGGGGGAGGTGTCGGTTTGCCAGCCAATAGCAGGTCGCCAGATGTGTTTATATGCACAACTGGGAGGTTATAACCTGTATGAGGTGCCCAGGAATTTTTTTTTTTGGGGGGGGACATTATATTATACCCCTTTTGGATACATGCTGGTCACTCCAATAGGATGTACTAATGATGAGAGCACCACTGGACCTTCAGGCCCATTTTATAAGAATCACGTAATGGGGTGAAGAGTGACGATTCGGGTCTACACATTCAATACTATAATTTGATGAAAATATGTACAGCTAGTTATTTCACAGTAGTGAAAGAAGCAGAATCGTTTTTTTTTTTAAAAAAGTTAATTTTAGTCTCATTGTGGGGCCTGCTATTTATATTTCCATGGCATAGTGCCCGACTACTACTTAAAAGCTGAATGGATGCGAGCTCATTCAACTTCTTTCCTGTGAAATATTGTACAACAATAAACCACATAAAAGACATGGCATCAGCAGAAATATTAGTCTCTTTTGTAAAACCTAAGCTAGGTCTCTGGGATGTGATAACTCGGTTAGTAAATGTTTCATTTGGCATTCCTACACAAGAGAAAAATGGTTTACAAATACAGCACATTGAGTGATTGTACTTCTGCAGATTCCCATAAGTGGTTTTTGTCCCTTCAAATATATCTTAAAGACAATTCGATTTCAGCTAGTGTTTAATAGACCTACACTGCCTTTTTTTTTGTTTCACCCTCTTGTTATAAAACTCTTTTACTCGAAGTGTGTGACATTGCTGTATAATACAAAATAAAGACTATTCAAAGATAACGACATTGTATCACAAAATCAGTCCCAATCTGTCCCATCAGTGGACAGAAGGAGCTGAGCAGGAAAAGTTCTGAAGTACTAAGCAATTTATTCATATAAACCTTTGTTCATTCTATGCTTAGGAATCCAGTAGACTGTCCTACGCAGTGACTGGGCCTTCCATATCACTGAGCACCCAAACAATCTCCTAAACCCAGAATGAACAGTTTTGTATGGTTTGTTTGAATAAAATAAAGGTTCACCTCCTCTTCAAACAGCTCATTAGCTGGTGTGGCGGTTGTCAGACTCCTGCCGATCTGATATTAATGAACTATCCTGATGACAGATCATCAATATATATGGCTGGGAAAAAAAACCCTTTCAGCCTCATGCAAAAACACCATACTGAAGGAAAATGTATGAAAATTGTACTTCTATCTTCATTCAAAAGCCCCCAACATAATCATCTTATTGTAACTGTTGGTTGGACTAGCCCAACGGGGTACTGATGGATCCTCTGGTAAACTAAGTCTTTGCACAGATACACTGGAAGATAACTCCATTTAAAGGTAACTTGAAGGATCTTCTTTAACTCCTCCATATACACAATTCTAGGGACCATATGTGCTGTATTGTTTTCTGACAGGTGATCAGTTGATTGTTAACCGGGGGTGGATGCTGGAGTCTCTTCGAGTGGAGGGGCCAGCCATGATGTGGCTGGTATCCCCCCGATTTGTTCTTTTAACCCTGTTGGGGGGGCTCCTCCGTCCACCTTCCCTTTTCCCTTCCCCTATATCCCCTTTCCCCCTTCTATCCTTTACTCTCACCTTTATTCTCCACACTTCTCCTCCTCATTTTGTCCTGTTTTCTCCGTATGCCTCCTTCATTTTATAAACCGTTTTTTACACTGAATGCCGCGGAGCATGGGCTCCATGCTCTCCCCACGCTATATGCGTTTCAGGACACATTGTCGACACGTTTGGCTCGACAGGTGGTCCCTGACTGTTACTGTTGTTTTGCTCATCCTATTGAGTTTATGTTTCCAATTTACTTAGTACTTTCCTATGCCGTTCTTGTGTGGCTCTAGATGGACTTCTCTTATTGTCTTGTGTTGGTGGGGTCGCCAATGGACTCCCCCGGTCTACCCTCCTTCTTGCAATTTTTCCCCTTTCTCTTCGTATGCTCTGAACATACCACTTCTTCTCGGAATCTAAGCTTTACTTTATACTTGAATCATGTGCAAGGTCATATCCCATAATGTGAGGGGGTTTAATTCCCCACAAAAGAGACGTAAAGCTTTCCTTCAATATAACAGACTCAAACCGGATATCATTTGCCTTCAGGAAACACATTTTACTCCAACATCCTGCCCCAGATATTTTCACAATCAATACACTATGTTGGCGCACGCTCCGTACCCCTCCAAAAGCAGAGGAGTGGCCATCTTTATTAAAAACACTTTACCCTTCCAAATTGAGACCACTGTAGTGGATCCTGAGGGAAGGTATGTAATAGTGGTAGGCTCTTTATACAACACATCTCTATGTGTGGTTAACTCTTATGCCCCTAATAGTCAGCCTGCCTCTTTTTTCCGCACCTTGGGAAAATTACTGGAACAGTACTATCCCTCATCACTTGTTTGGTGCGGGGATTTTAATATGACGTTTCATGCGCAGTTGGACAGGTCTTCTCCTGTGGCAGACAAATTGTCCTCCAAGTCCAAAAACCTGATACGGCGCATTATGCGGAGATTGGATGTAGCTGACTGTTGGAGGGAGCATAACGGACCACAACGTGGGTATACTTACTTTTCCCCTGCACATGGCCACTATACTAGGATAGATTGGATTCTGGCTTCCACTAGGCTTCTCCAACGCCTTTTATATACAAGACATGTTCCTTGTGCTTGGTCTGACCATGACCTGGTACTAGCCGAATTTAATCTGGATTCTCCCTCCAGATGTCCTTATACCTGGAGATTGAACGAATCCCTTCTCACAGATTCTTCTATAGTAGAGCGCATAGCTATAGCTCTTGGAGACTATTTCACAATCAATAATCCATCTGACACTACCCCTGCGATCAACTGGGCTGCACATAAAACTGTAATTAGGGGAATCATCATAGCGGAGGCGTCTAGGCTGAAGAAGGAGCATTCGAAAGCTCAATCTGATCTAGAATCTAAACTAATGCGCTTGGAATTAGCTAATCAGAGGCAGCCATCCATATATCTCATTAAGGCCATTAAGGACACCAAGCTACAATTGGATGCCACTTTGTTACATCGCACTGAAAAAGCACTAAGATGGACCCAAGCTAGATTTTATAAACTGGCTAATAAACCGGACAGGATGTTGGCAGCTAAGCTGAGAGCCCGGCAACGTATTAACGCCATTTACCAGATAAAGGACGCTAGGGGACAGATTACATCCAATCCAACCGTAATATACCAACAATTCCAAGCGTTTTACCAAAACTTATATTCCCAGCCCACAGATCCTCCTACGGCGGATATCTCCTCATTCCTTGCAATGCTACCGATACCGACCCTCTCCTCATCTGCCAGAGAATCTATAAACGTTGACGTCACGGAAGAGGAAATATGCATGGCGATAGCAACCCTTAAACTTGGCAAATCCCCAGGCCCAGATGGGTTTTCGGCGCTTTACTTTAAAAAGTTTAAAGATATCCTGACATCCCACCTAAAAAGCCTATGTAACTACGTCCTACATGGAGGACAGCTGCCGTCTGAAATGCTGGATGCACTTATAAGGGTGATTCCAAAACCTGATAAAGACCCTTTATACCCTGCAAATTATCACCCTATATCCCTACTTAAAGTGGACCTTAAAATTTTCACCTCCATCTTGGCCAAACGTCTCAACTCTCACCTCCCTACTCTAACCCATTATGACCAGGTGGGATTTATTCCTGGCAGACAAGCGCCAGATAACGTTAGGAAAATCTGTAATATCATCCAATGGGCTAATACGAACACTCACCCCTTCTCTATTTTAGCCTTGGACATTGAAAAGGCTTTTGATAGCCTTTCATGGTCATACCTCTACCAGGTTATGTCCGCTATGGGCATATAGGGTCCCTTTCTACGCTCCATACAAACGCTATATACAGCTCCAACTGCCTTTCTTAAATTACCGGCTGATGATCCTAGTTCCATCCATATCTGCAGAGGAACACGTCAAGGGTGTCCCCTCTCTCCTGCTCTCTTTGCTCTGGCTATTGAGCCGTTGGCCATTATGATCCACACTGATCCAAACATAGCAGGAGTTAAAATTGGTCCTCGAGAGTACAAAGCTAGTCTATTCGCTGATGATATGCTTCTTACTATAACCAAGCCTCTTACCACGTTACCCAACTTAATGAAATGTTTGGACACGTTTAGTGGTTATTCTGGCCTTCGGATCAATGCCAATAAGTCAGAGATCCTGCATTGCAACACACCTTCGAATATTAGAGAGCTAATCTCGATCAACTTTGGCTTTAAAAGTAGAGATGATTACCTCCCTTATTTAGGGATTAATCTACCTAAAACCCTTGATTCAACCTTCAAATGGAATTATGCCCATCTAATAACAAAACTTCGTCAGGATTTAGTAAATTGGAATACCCCCGCCCTCTCGTGGATAGGACGAGTACATACTGTAAAAATGGTAACCTTGCCACGGATACTATACTTATTTCGCTGTCTTCCCACATCGGTTACGGGATCAGCTTTGAAATCCCTACAGACTGAGATTTTTCGCTTCATATGGGCGTATAAGAGGCCACGCATTGCTAGACGTATAATGCACTTGCACAAAAGGGTGGGTGGGCTTTGAGTCCCTCATCTCTTTAAGTATTATTTGGCGGCTCGACTGACGCAATTAGTGGCTTTTCATGCCTTTTCTACCCCGCCGCAATGGGTTACTCTGGAGTCCGATTTATTACAACCAATATCCCCTTTAGCATTGATATGGTCACCCGATATCCCCCTGAGATCGATTACTCCGGCTGCCAAAATCCCCTACCTTATGTTACAACTTTGGAGGAAAGTCCGGTTTAAATACAAATTACAAAGCCACGTCTCCCCTATGCTTCCTCTATTTGGCAACCCCCTATTTCCCCCAGGCTTACCATTGACTGCTTTTGTCTGGTGGAAGCATACTAGACTTCGTTATTTGGGTGACTTTATACTCCGCACTAAGCTTATGTCCAGAGCATACTTTATCTCTACCTTTGCGCCTCCGTCTTCTGAATACTTCAGGGTTTCTCAGGTCTTTCACTTTTAACCTCTCTAATACCGACACATAGCGTGATAGAATTCACTACGTTTGAACGGCTTTGCAAATATAGAGCCCTGGAGAAAGGTATCCTTTCCTCTATTTATGCCACCCTGAATTCACCACCTTCTGACACTAAATTGGCTTTCATGCATGGCTGGGAGGTGGATTTAGGGGAGACCCTCACCCCAGAACAATGGTCCGATTGTTGTACGACAATCAGTAAGGGAAGCTGTCAGGTTACCCTTATGGAAACATCCCTAAAGATTCTCCATAGGGTCTACTTAGTACCCTCCAGGCTACACCTCATATACCCCAATGTCTCTCCCTTATGTTTTAGAGGTTGTCAGGATTCAGGAACCACTCTTCATATATGGTGGACCTGTCCTGTGATACGTCGGTTTTGGACCAACATGAAGAGAGGGCTATTTGAGGTATTTGGTAAGGATCTCCCCTTATCAGCACCAGTATATCTTCTAGGCCTTAAACCACCTGCATTCAATAATACCGCCCATAAACTACTTCAATACATATTGATGTCTGCCAGGATTCATGTGGCGTCTAGGTGGCGAACTCCATCGCTTTCGATTTCGGCAGTCATTCATAGAGTGAATCAAATAGCCTTATACGAAAAATTAAATGCTACATTAACAGATACGAGGCAATGTTATTATCAGATATGGAACCCCTGGTTAAACTGTTCTCAATCCCCTAATTTGCAATACTTTCTATCCCTCTGAAGGGAAGCCTTAGGCACTGGGAGGCCCTCCACATGCCCTTATCCCCTCCATTCCCCTCCCCCTTCCTGACCGCGGGGGTCCAGAAGGCTACGCCTTCTTTACTAAATCCGGATTGTTTGAAACAGTTCGTATTCAGAAATGAGTCCACACTATGCAAAGATTGTTCAATTTATTGTTTGACATTATTTTCTTAATATGTTCATCGTTACATTGAAAATTGTAAAATGTTTTACATATCTAGTCTGTATTTGTATTCTTTTCGTATGCATTTCTTGCAATCAACTCAATAAATACTATTTGAAACTAAAGGTAACTTGAAGCCAATCATTTGCTGCTAGGGACAATTCTTACAGAGATTTTTTTTTATCAACAATTATAATAAACATATTTGAATGTATTAATGATATACCCCCCATGTGCACAATTATAACAACATAGTTCACTACACAGTTAAATGTGAATGTGTACATATTTTGTACATACTGATGCTAGGTAATCAGAATAATATCTGATTGATAGATGGACAGACTCCATTGGCATTAACTGGTCACAAAATGTCCCCCTGCAGTGTAAGTTGTTATCTATGGAGAAACCTAGCAGGACAGGCTGTATTACACTGTCCGATGTTTGGGTAGGATAGTTGGACATGCGCTGATTGATGATAAACACATTAAGTTAGCAGAATTAGCATGCGGTGCTACACTGTTTGCACAGCTCCCATTTGCTGCTATGAGAGTTACAGTGTCGGCTACTTGGTTATTTCCAATTTCATGAATGGCTGAGATTGAAAAACCCCTTTAGGCTCCATTTACACGTCCTGTTTTTCTTTCCTGATTCGATCCTGATTTTTTCAGGACCCATTGAAATGAATGGATCCAGATCAGGATCAGGATCGAATCAGGAAAGAAAAACAGGATGTGTGAATGGAGCCTTAATGATATTTTACTGATCCACCTCTAATGCATTTCCATGTGGAATCAGACAAATACATTTTCAACAAAATTACTGTAAGAAAATAAATGTTTTAGTTACATTAGACAGCTGACAGATATAATTGCATTAATGGCCAAAAATGTGTTGGGGGCAAGTTCTGGTTTTAGCTGATATTGGCTTTTTACCTTAGGCATAGCTTACAGTCAATACCACAATAGAAGAAGGACAGGCAGTAACTAAAACACCCATTGAACTCTCGCGAAAAGCACTGAAAGCCACAAAAATCATAATTTTAACAATAACCTTAAAGTTTAACTGTCATTCTTTTTTTTATTTTTGTAATGTATAGGTGCAATGATACTGACTTATTTCTCCAATAAAAATGTACAATTTCAGTAATCAAAGTATATTACAAAAATGGTCAGTATCACTGCCCCCACACATAGCAAAAATTAAAAAAAGAATGGCAGTAACACTTTAATTTTAATTATAACCCTAATATTGTCAATGGTTTTTATTATAACTACCATTAATAATGATAAGTAAGGTGACTTAATGTAAGTGATGATTTATATAAGTTTTGTTACCTTTCTGCTATGCAGGAAAGTTTGATTGCTTTTCATTACTACATAACCCTTATGTAGTGTGTATTGTATGTTATATTCTTGTGTAGTATCATTTTACACCTGTCTATGATATCTCCTGTGCTGAAGGAGGATGTGACTAATGTATGATAAGACAAGCAAAAATGGGGCAATAGACATTGATAAAGACAGAAGAGAAAGCAGATCTTATTGTTTTGCCAGTATTATACCTTTAAATATAGTATTGTTAACCTATATCCACAATAAGCGCACACCAAATGCATCTGGTACAGTCATAGCAACAGTATCGTAGAAACGTGATATGTACTAAGTGACTGAGGTGATACACATCTGGAAAGCACTTTACTGTTAAGATGTCTCGAAGTGTTAAAATAATCGTTACTTTTTGGATTTATTTTAAAGTGTTTGACTAGTGTAACACAATGATGGTTAATTGCTTCCACACATTAAAAATGTTTCCAAATTTGACCTTAGGTGTTAGAATAAGACAGCATTTAAGAATCTCATGTAATATGCATGCTGTAAGGCTCAAGTACAATAAAGCACTGCCACAAGGCTGATAAAATGTGAGCAGACGTAATTTAGAGTACAAATGTAGATGTTGATTTCTTCTATTTTTTAACCCTTTTTAGAATACTCACAATTAAAAAAACTCCATCAAGTGTGGAGATACATTTACTACCTTGAGCACAAGTCAGTCCATTGAGTCATTCCTCTAATCTTTGTCTGACATTCTCTTTTGTCCTAAATCCAGGACTTTCATGCAAAAAACACAAGTGATGAGGATTTATCAGAACCAATAAGGAAATTAAAGGGGTTCCCTGGGCTGTTAATATTGATGACCGATCCTAAGGATAGGTCATCAATATCAGATCGGCGAGGGTCTGACACCCGGCATCCCACCAATCAGCTGTATGAGGAGACGCAGTGTGCACGTACCATCTCCCGTCTCTCTTCCTGCTGTTGCAATATCTATGGCAAAACAGCAGAAGACAGGACGTGTATAACACTGAAATGACCTGTGCAGATGACACCTGTGGGGTATAGAAATGAATAGAGAAAATACATGTGCAATGACAATACCATCTAAGCCTCCAACAAGATTAGCCTGCTTTTTTCAAGCAACATAATTTGTAACACATTAAACAGCAGATGCTAGGCACAAACAAAATACAACCGAATTCATGTCACACAGGGCTGCCATAAGGAATTTTAGGGCCCCATATAGGTAAACCCTGCTCCCCCCCCCACAACCCTTCTCACATTCATAGCCATAACTATTTTTTTATGTCAGGTCAAACACATAAGTAAGATTTAAATTTCTATCAACTTTTATTATGGCTTATAACCAGTGGATCCTGGGAAATGCACCGTTAACCCTTCTCTGCCTGCCACCAGGAATGTATAATTTAACCACTTGACTGTTCTAAACTAAGGATACTAACATTAACAAGTCCACCACCCATAACCCTTTCATGGCCCTAGACCACCAGGAATATTAACACTAACACCTGGCATACAGACATTGACCACTTTACTGTCCTAGACCACCAGGGATCAAACATTAACACTTATACTAGACCACCAGGGATGTAGAGTAGAGGTAAGCGAATCGAATCCAATGAAGTGGAATTTGATCCGAATTTCAGGATAAATTTGATTCGCTGTGAAGCCGAATTTCTTTGTGCTTTGTGGTAGCAAATCGATTTAACCTGAAATAATGTAAAAAAAAAAACCATACGTAGCTCCTCCTTTTGCTCGCGGCGGGTCAAGCGCTGCCATCTTGATTGAAGATTTTGGCCGAAATCTGTGTGTGGTGACGTCTGACGACATCTCGGGCAGCACGAGATTTCACGTAAGATCTTCAAGCAAGATGGCAAAGTAATTCATCACAAAGCAAATTTTTTTGTAAAATTCAGCAAAGCAGCCAAATCAAATTTTCCAAAATTTCACTACATCTCTAATGTAGACAGTACGATTAACTGCAGTAGACCTGGATGCTGTTTAAGAGTATTTGCATGGATGGCCTTGTGTATCTGTCTGCTTTATAGCTAATTATTAGGGCACTATACGTTAATATTTAAATGCCATGCTTGCTACCTACAACACAAGAGTTTGAACATTGCTGTCACCATCTTTATTCTTTAGAAACCCTCTGGTATGCTGGTTATACCTCAATACTATAGTTAGTGTGTGAATATCAGGTTATACTTTACTAGAGCAGATATGGTATGGAGACCCCACAAACCAGGATCCCACAATGTATTAAAGTATACATGCTATATACAGATGCATCCATCAGATATCTACAGTACAGTAGGCAAAATTATTATACCAAATATAGTTTAGATAACCATGACCTTAACCTGACATATTCTACTTTATTGCTTGCTTATTATATCATCACAAGGGTGAATTTCAATATTCAATTACTTGCTGCATCCATTTACACAAGTCACCAATCAAAAATTGATGGAATTATTGCCTACTTCATGAAAAGTATAAGTAAGTCATCCAAATGGTATTTGATATTCCACCCACTTGCAAGATTTCTGCATTATTAACATCCTGTTTCTCAGGGAACATTAAATGGCAATTCTGTAAATGTCAAACTGCATTGGTTGGAAAAAGTGGCAATAATGATGTTCCTAAATAGGTGTCTCTAAATATTCCTCTGCATATATGTCACAATGTCAGAACACATTTCCTAATGGTAACTACTGAGCAAAAGGGTAGTATGTGCTTTCCAAGAAGCGGATCACTGCAGGTGCGTCCTACAATGCAAAGGTCTTCTGAGACAGACAAGCTGCATTTATTCAATACAGATTCATTATACAAAAGGACAGACATATGTAGGCACATTGCACTGCTCTTCATTAATGTAAACGGTCATTTCTTCTTTTATTATGTTAAATGTTCTTCAGGGCAGTCATTAGAAGTCTTCAGAAATTAATTAGAAAGAATAACAGTAAGGGTATCTATCTGGAGAAGATTTCCCTGAAGGAATCTCCTTGTAGAACATCAAGGGGGAATTTACTAATTCTGTCTAATACTGGGGCAGTGTAAACCAGGTGGTCTAAAGATGCCCTTTATTGATCACAGTGGCTTAAGCTCGATGATAAATTTGGTGCATCTAGCTTCACATCTTAGACACTTCTGTCTAATTTTACACAACCATTTTTGTAAACCGTTGGCACAATTTTGGTTCACATTGGTTCATTTTTTAAACTATGCCCTTCCCACAATGTCTCTCCCCATATCCCTCAAAGTCACACTGCAGTGCGAGGTACCAAAAGTGTCTAAAACACATAATAAATGTGTGCAGGCCATGTATCTAGAGATATAATTCTGGAACATTTAGCTTAGTATATCTCACCTCAAGTCTATATGAATGTAGTTTTCTTTGAAATTCTGGAAAGCTAACTGCTATGGGAATTTGATATCAAGCAGAGGCGTAACTTGAAGCAGCTGCGGGACAATTTACGCTGCATAGTTGGATGACATTTCTTCGGATCTCATCCATTTGGCTAGTACTGTAAATTGCTGTGGATCTGCTACATACAAATATTGCAAATCTGCAGTGCTTAGGTCAATATGTGAGTATTTAGACTCAATGTAGCAGCAAAAAACATGCATTTTTACTGCTAACTGCTGCTGTACTGCAGCTCACACAGGTAAAATTCATTAAAACCACAAAACTACAGCATACACATACGTTATTTGCTGCATGTTCAATAACCACACCTACGTCTGAATACATTATAATGGACTTTGTGTTTAGATTTGCCTACATGTACCTTCTTAGATCAAGGAGAGACCTGGATCAATTGCATGATTGTAAATGTGTTTAATAGGCTTATGGGATGCAAAGGGATTGGTTTGACGCTGTTGGGTGTATTGAATTAGAATAACCAAACTCTTTCAGTCGTAAAGTGTAAATATACATTACACATATTGAATATGCTAAAGCCGTATCATTAATCATTCGAAATAATAAACGAATTCCTTTGTACTTTGAGACTGTAATACCGGCTCAATGAAAAAATACTTCAATCATCAATTCTAAGTGCTGACATGTGAATGAAATGGTAAGGATCACATGGCACGATTAAGATTCCTGCTTCTAGGTCAGCAAAACAGAGGTGCATAATAACTAAGCAGTAAGTTTTGAGGCCCTGAAAACAGATCACTTTCTACTGCTGAGAGAAAAAGTTCCAGCAACGAGGTGAAGGACCAATTATCATAAAACCATTTGCAGCTCAAGCCAACTCAATGTGTTATTACTTATTGTTATACAATGTTTAGCATCTATCATTTTAAATTTGCTTTGTCCTCAGTCTTCAGCACCATCTAGGGTAGACCTTTTTTGTGATTGGTGTTTTCTGGTGACAACTCATCACTATGTTCAAAAAGGAGGAGGGTGGCATCATGTTGACAACAGAACAATGATGTCTTTATCAGCAGTTTGTCAGAAAAGCTGAGCTACAATACACAAAGGGAGAGCACAGCTGGATGACGTGGCAAGATACTTAAAATTACTAGCTTTTTGTTTAGATGCATTCACTTCCAACAGTTCAATTGTGGAAGCAAGGAGGAAGAATTTTGGCCCAGTAAAGCTAGTACCCAGAATGAGAGGTTATGATGCCTTTATTTACAGATTTATGAATAGGAAAGACGTTTCTGAAGCTATAACTAAATGTTCAATGTCATAAACTGCTCAAAATCAGTAGAAGTAAGAAATGTATAAATATACATCTAAATGAATGCACTTGTCATAGACACCAAGTACCGCAGAAGAGATGAACTAGAGAGTTTTTATGTATCCATTATGGTGACATTTTATTCATATTAAACACTTGTAAAAGGTTTCCAGAAATCATACTTCTATAGCTCATCTGGGTCTGCTGATTTTTTCCAGGAATGGTCAAAATCCAGTGTTTCCCTAAGCCAACAGAAACCCTAAATAATTAATTTTGGGTGCAATTCATGGAAGAAACCATGAAGCAAAACATGGGTTGCATCAACTCATTTAGCAATTCATTTACTAAATTAAGAGTTAGTTTAGAACTTTATTACATGTAAGAACACTACAAATTTAGTGATCCTGTCAAACATGTAGACAGCGTAGGTAGGCAGTCTAAAGATCCGCTCAGGCTGGAGAATAAATTTATTGCACAGCTAGACTGTTTGTTTAACTTTATACCACCTATTAGTTGGCTTCCTTTGCAATGCAAATTTGTGCCACAATTGTAAAAGTGCAAAATGGGCAAAACTATCTAAGGCTCGATTTCTAGGTTCAGGTTATTTGATGCAATTTTTTAAGTCAAAGTCAGGGATGGATTCAAAAAGGGAAAAAGACTCACTCTTTTCTTTATTTGAGTCCTTTAATGATTTGTTCCTGACTTTGGCTTAAAGAGCTTCATCCAAACACCTAAACATGAAAACTCTAATGGTACACAAAACAACATTTCTGGACCAAAACCAACAGTCTCCTTTATTCAGAAGCCTGGACTATCATATAGACTAAAAAAGAGGGCTGAACCTATAGTTCCCATACTGTCAAGTAAGTAATACTTGTGATTTCCTAACTGGAGGTGACTTTAGTGGCGTTATAGGATTTCCAATTGAATAATGGTAATAACTTCATTCATATGTGGCTTCTCATGCTACATGTCTAGTGAACATAAAGCTTCAAGACAATTGTGACAGCATCTATGTTATCTACATACATTTTAGATTCCCAGTCCAAGCCAAGTAAATACTAAGTGGGAAGCAAAAAACTGAAAATAGTACTAAAACTTTAACGCTGTGGATTCAAACCACCTTTAACAAAAATGCACAAGAACCTATACTGTTGGGAGTTCCACGAGCTCCTTTTGTGAATCCCCTCCATCCAGCCTGGCAGCTCCCTTAGAGCATGTTCATATTTAGAGATAAAGAGGCCATACAGCCAGCAATAAACAAGCGGCAAAATAACCAGTCAAACCCTGAAGGTAAGAAAGCACTTTCAATCCTCCTGAATTGAAATTTCGCCTGACAGGCCATTAGCACAGATTCTCTGAATTGTGCCAGAAAGAGCCCTTGTGGATTTCACCAATCTGTACAAGAAATTAGATGTGAGTTACAGCTCTAGTTATATTTTAAAACCTTTTACTATACCTGTAACATATTCGTGTACTGCTTATATTGAATTCTGTTTCAGAAAATTAACAAGTCAAATAATGAATGGTAACTGGTTAACTATATGTTATGAACAATGATGTCATACTATTAGCACAGGATCTGGGATATATGTGGTATGATTTTTATTAGAAATTATTATATTGTATTATGTTTTAGAAGACGTCAGTGGTTTTAATAAAATATTTGAAAGACAGGTAAAATATATAACTAATTAAATAATGGCATTTCAGAATGTGACTGCATTTACGTATACAATAATCATTACACCACATTCTATAGGTTTGTAAAGGGGTTCTCCAGTGCCATGCAATTATATGCCAATGATCCATTAACACTATGTTGAGATACTTCCTAATATACATATTCTTAGAGAAGTGTGCCAATTTACAGATTGAATATCCTATTATTGACAATTAGTCCTTTGAATCCTTTGATTAGTCCTTTGAATTCACAGATTGAGAACATAGTTATGTGTTCCTAGATATAGGTGTTGCTAATTTGATAGCATGTTGACACAGGCCCATGTGATTGGAAGTGGTCTGCTCCTCCCAATAATGTTGGTATGTCATCAGATTACTAGACCAACCAATGATTACTAGGCCACCACAGTGGTGTACAACAAACTGGTATCACTCAAATGAATCTATGTCGCAACCTAATCAAACATAAACAAACTAGAAAAAGCTATTTAACCTATCTGTATGCTTGCTTTTGAAGTCCATCCAGCTTAGAAGGCAGATTATGGGTGTCTCACCCATAGCAAGGCATTTTTCCAATACAGAATGATAATATATAATACAATCACATCATATGCACTTATCAGCTTGTATGAATTCATAGTTAAAATCTGTTTAAATTGCAATATTACATGTACCAACATGCTCAATCAACCGCTTTACAACTTACCTCCACTCTTCTATATTTTGATAAAGGCCTGTTTATATGGACTGAGGATCAGGGTAATTATTGGTATTGAGTGTTTAAATGAATGCTTGTTTTCAAATTACACCATGTGAAGGTGCTGCCAATCACCCGATGAACAAGCATTCAAGCATATCATCGAGTGATTGCATCTTTAATACAGCACCTAAAATAATTGTTTCCTGACAGCACATCACTCTGTGTAAACAGGGCTGTGCTGCTGGCAAACAATTAGGGGGTCATTTACGAACAGATATACGCCATTTTGCGATCGAATCTGAGACTTCTCCCCCACTCACGCCAGGTCTAAAAAAAAGGGCTTGGTGTGGGTGGGGAAGGGGATTGACCGGCATGCTCATCTCATTTACCATTTTCTACACCTGCTTTAGGCATAGAAAATGGTCTAAATGTAAGACAGCTAGGAACGCGATGGATATGCCAAAGTTATGTAGAGGCTGGCGCCACTTCATAACTTCGGTGATCCACCGCCAGCACAGGGGCTTATTAAGACCGACGTCTAAAACAATGTTCTTAATAAATGTGCCCCTTAAACTGTATGGGGATGAATGATTACAGTAGCAATCATTCTTCCCCCAACAAAGGGAAAGATTTCTGGATGTAAATGCAGCTCTCTTCTCAATGATCAGGCAACTATCAGGTGATAATTGCCTGAGCATCAGCCCATGCAGAAGGACCCTAAACCTGGGTTTATTTAGGGCATTTTTGAGCCATTAGAACAGCCAAAAGGTTTTTCAAATGCAACAAAACACATTAAAAATGGATAAAAAAAATACCCCATGTAAACCCAGCCTTAAGCATTCAGAGTTGTTTGAGCAACTGGTTCATGGGAACCAGTATGGAATGAGGTGTCTGGACTGGTTGCATCAGTATATTCCTATAGTTCATTAGTTATCTTTTTCCCCAAAACATACATAGATCTAACATAACAAAAAGCTAATAACTAGATTTTCAAACAAATCTCCACAGCAAATCCCTTGCTTTAATTAAAAATCCTGTGACGGTAATCTTGAAGATGAGATGTACTAATTCACGCTGAGAAGTCTCGTCAATAATGCAATCATTTCAGTTTTTGCTATGAACCTTGGCACATATTCAATGTTCCCACTTTCACGCACCGTACAGATAAAAACAGCATCCTTATAAAACACTAGGAAAAAACGTTTGCAATTTCTGTTTATTCAGTGAAATAGATTGTATAATATACTGTATAAAATAAATCAGCATCGAGAACTTAATATCTGCCAGATGACAGAAAATCTCCATTTACTACTAAAGAAAATAGCCTCAAACTGGCAGAGAATCTCTGACCTGCACAAAATAATCGAATGTGAGCACATTAGCTGTTCAAGCTCACTGTAAATCTTGTCTTGGCAAACTGCGCTTGAAAATATTGCAGATAAACAGGCAATTAGACAATCCATTCAGAGAAGTCATTGCTACTGCTGTCAGTGTGCCAGACAGATACCACTCTGTTTAATGCTACTACACACTGGCTCCGGCTATTGTTTTAGCATTGGGAGTACAAGAGGAAAGTGTGTACATGCAAATAGATTTATTCTACCCTTTTCATACATTTCCATGGTTATTCTGTATAAAACTGAGAGTATGTTACATACAGTGGACTTTTCTGACCCATCGTAAGTTGAGACTAGACTCAATGTACAATGTCTCAGACTAATATTCAACCAATCAAGGCCACTTCTCTGGTAACATAGCTGGATTAGTTGCTAGTTAGCAGCTATTCCTGGATGTTATATATAAGGACATGTTTTATCTGTCTTCGTTATCTGTTTTTTTTTTTTTCTTAAATCTTCATTTTCTTTTATCTTGGATGACATTTTGGGGCTTTGGAACCGATTACTCACGTTACAATGGTTTCAAAATACAATGGTCGTTCTGGAACCAATTAATATTGTAACTTGAAGACCACTGTATTAGGCTTTGAAACATTGTAGAATTGTTCCTATAATACAAACATGTCTAAAGTACCATTATACTAGCACCAGACAACACTATATACTGTATGTTCCAAAGGATAAAGTCCTAAAAATATACAGTATTTTACGTGTATGGGGGAACTTATCATCAGGGTAATATTTCAGGTTTGTGTGGTTAATGTATCAAGCCTGCTGCACCAAAATTTAAGTAATTTTGGCTGTTCTGTCAGTAGAGAAGACACCTGCTCCAAATTTATTGCGCATTTGCACCATTTTTAGGAAGGGTTGTGCTATGCCTGGAAAATTGTATTTACTAAAGGTCGTACAGATATTTTGTGGGTGGGGATTCATTTTTATCATTATGATTTTTTGACCAAAAAGTTGCAAGTCAGCGCAAAAAAATCACAGGTGCACCCCTGTCCAGGTAGTGCACAGGTAGATGCAAATATCAGTCCACTACATTATTCCCTTCTGTGTATGTTCGGTAACTTTTCCAACATGTACCTTCAATGGAAGGCATAGATATATGCCACTGTATAGGCATAAAGTGGCATACTGTATGTAGCCCATTGACTGCAATTGTAAAACATACAGCACAAGGTATAAGAGTCTGCTGCTCTTTCCTATGAAGTTGAAAAAAAGGGTATTCCAATGTGTATTAACCCACTAGAGGCCAAAAAGACACTTTTTTTTACCTCCATCGGGTGAATGGAGCCATATGAATACATTTGACAGTGACATTTGTCTGGACAGGGCTTATGACAGTGTGCAAAAAGCTTAAAGGGGTTGTGCAGGCAGTATATATTGATGAGCTATTCTCAGGATAGGACATTAATATCTCATCAGCGGGGGTCCAAGACCCGGCACCCCTGCTTCATGATCTGTCCCGTCCATCATCTCAGAAGTGCCGTGTAATTACAAGTACTCACTCCATTCACTTGGGGAGACAGGAGACAACGCACAGTGTGATGAATAGGAAGCAGCACTTGCATGGAGCACTGTCTCCTCTTCAAACTGCTGATCAGATATTGTTGACCTATTCTGAGGACAGATCAGTATACTGCCTGCACAACCCCTTTAACTCCTTACAATCTGTCCCTTCTTGTACTGTCTGTAAGGTTGCAACTTTGGTAGAGGACAGGTTTTGTTCTGGTTATCTCTGGAAATAAAAAGTATCAGGATTGGCCAGCAAAAATATTTACTACCCTTAAAGAGGCTCTGTCACCCAAATGCAACCTACCCTACCAGGGCTGATGCCACTGATAAAAGCCATACCTTTGATAGTGATGTAAGATGTCCAGTTTTGAAGAAACAGTAACTTTTACAAATATTTAAATGAGCCTTCGGAGCACTCGGAGGCGGGGTTACGCCGTCCGAGCACTGCTGAAGGTACGCCCCTTTTCATTTCTAATGCTGCAGCCTCCACCAAATAACGCCCCTTGCATTTTGAGTGACAGCACTAGACCGGTGGGTCTAGCGATGAGTTCCAGCGCCTGCGCACTTGTCTCCTTGCCGGCGCGTGCGCACAGGATCATTTCTTTCCTGTCCCGGCCTCTGAACATGTCTTCTGCGTTCAGTGAGTAACCCCGCCTCCGAGTGCTCCGAAGGCTCATTTAAATATTTGTAAAAGTTACTATTTCTTCAAAACTGGACATCTTACATCACTATCAAAGGTATGGCTTTTATCAGCGGCATCAGCCCTACCAGGCTATATGCCTGGTAGGGTAGGTTGCATTTGGGTGACAGAGCCTCTTTAAAGGCATATTCCAGGGAGAACAAAAAAAGTCTTATTAAAGGGGTTGTCTGGTATAATTTAAACTCAGACTGTGTTAAAAAATAATTAAAAAAAAAGACCTTTTAAAATGAGCCTCTGCAGAGACATGCCTTTCTAGCACATAGCCAGGCCAGTGACTGATGGAAGCAGTAACAGGACCAAGCCACTTACGATCTGACGAAGACCCAAAGTGGCCAGGAAGCAGGCTACAGTGCTGAATGATTGGACTGTGGATAGGTAAGCATTGTCAAACTCTTGCTAATTGTTCATGGCCACACAGTTTTGTGGGAAAACAGCAGTTGCTGGCTGCATGGTTTATGGCCACATCAGTTTTCAGCCGCCAGCAACCTTATCTGGTTCTACTCTTTGGGTATGGTAACACATGTAGGTTTTTTTTACACCGTTTTGAAGCCAAAAAAGGAGTGCCTTAAAAAAGTGAAGAAGTTTCTGACCTTAATATTGTCTTTTCATTTATAATCAACTATTAAATGTTGGCTTCAAAAAGTGCATAAAAAATCTGCACGTCTTCGCACACTAAATGTTTAATTTTAAAACAGATTAAAAAAAAACAATTTAAAAACTAATGCAAACTGGTGTCCATATATCAATTGTTAAAGGGGTCGTCTCACCTCAGACATTAGGGGCATATCGCTAGGATAGATGGGAGTCCTACATCTAGAACCCACACCTATAACTAAACTGGGACCTCTGTAGTGAACGGATATCAGCCGTGTAGCCTCCCTCCATTCATTTTAATGGGAGTTTGAAAATTGCATAGCGCTGGCTCGGCTATTTCCAGCAGTCCCATAGAGGTAGAAGGAGCAGTGGCCGTGCTTACGTGGTGCACTCTCCATTAATTTCTGAGACTTGTGAAAATTGCCAAGTGAGCTTGCTTGGCTACTTTTTGGAAATGCCCATGGAAATGAATGGAGAGTACATTGTACATGAAAGGTGCAGTATTGTTCACTTTGGGGGCCCCATTTTAGAGGTAGGTGTGGGGTCCAGATGTGGGGCTCGCACCTATCTAACATTCATGGCATATCCTAGCAATATGAGAGTGACACGACCCCTTTAAATTCATTCATATCATCTGAGATATCAGGATAGGAGTCTGGAACATCCCCTAGTGCCTCTTCACAGCTATTATAATGGGCCATCCAGTCAACACAGAATTACCAAACTGCCTAGGGACCTGTTATGTCAAAAAGTGTACTCATAAATGTTTGTAAGTACCTAAGTCTATGAAAGTTTTCAGAGGGTTGCCAGTCAAGACAAACTGACTGGAGAACAGGTAACCATAAAAGTGTAGTGATGTGGGTCACGTATAAAATAGCAGCCCATTTGGGGCACTTTGTACTGCCACTGCCCCCTTCATACTAGAAGATGGCATCCTCGATAAGCTTACATTGAGCTCCACATGTCATTTTCATGTAGATTTAGAGGATTGGTGGGGTGGGGGTGGCTCCTAGAGGAAACAGTTCATTTGATAAACTTTATTAAAAACTACTGTAAATGTGATAAAAAGATTTTTTGTAATATACGGTACTTTATTTTATTTTTTGGATGTTTTCCATGTAAAATAGACACCTGAAGTTAAGGGTATCTATTGTGCTCTGGAATACATACAGTCATATGCAGCTGACATGTACAGGCTTGTTCACATCACCGTTTGGATTCCGTTATGGCTTTCCGTTATAACCCGGAATCCATAAGACGGAAATCAAAACGGAAGCCTTTAAGAGGCATTCAGTTTTAAACCTTCATATTAGAAGCCTACGGGAAGCATAATAGATCCGTCTGGTTTCCGTTATGCTGGACGGAAAACAAAGTTCTGTCGACTGGACTTTGTTTTCCGTCCAGCATAACGGAAACCAGAGGGATCCGTTATGCTTTCCCATAGACTTCTAATATGACGGTTTAAAACGGAATGCATCTTAAAGGCTTCCTTTTTGATTTCCATCTTGAGGAATTCCGTTATTTTCTGTTATAACCATGTTATAACAGAAAGCCATAACGGAATCCAAACGGTGATGTGAACAAGCCCTAAGCGGTATAATGGAGTACAGATTCCACTAGAGCCCCAGTGAATGTTGTACAGGCAGGAGAACACATCACTGCTTATTCTTGCTAGTACTTTCTCTGCTAAAGCCTGGCACAGATGTCAGCTTTAGAGGAACGGGGCAGAAGTAGTGATGTGCTATGCCAGCACCCATTCACTTTGATCTGCTAAAGCCTCTCATCATCCTAACCTGTCAGCGGTGTGTGAGTGTAATGATTCCAAAGTGCAATAGGCACACTGAACACTAGGGGGGGAATTTATCATTAGGAGAATATTGAAGTCAGTTTTGATTCAGTCTGTGTTGGAGTACTTTGTGCCACATTTATCAAATGTCAGAGGTTGTTTGATAAATGTGGTTTGTCCTTAAACCTAACACTTCTATCTAGAGAAGCTCCTCCACTTTTCCTACTCCACCCTCCTCCTGGAGTGAGATTGCGACTATTTTGCGACTTTTTTAAAAAAGTCGCAATGATAAATCTGGAGTGAAACTCATTACCATAGCTAACCACACTCACTTTTCCACCCATATTACAAAACTGGAGTGAGTGGTGTACACATGCAAAAAGTCGCAAAATGTTGCGCAAAAAAGTCGCAAAAGCCCTATTTTGCGACTTTTTGATGCCAGAATTCTGGAGTGATGGTATGATAAATCAGGGCCTAGGTGTCTATTTCACATGGAAAGATTTAAAAAAAGCATATTATAAAATTAATTTGATCTCATTTAGATAAGTTTTTAATGAAGTTTATCAAAAGTTTAGGTACACTTTCATTTCAACTAGACTTCAAAAAAGAATACAGTATAATCACAAATACTGCATGTTCAAGGTTCATCATGATACAGACATTCATAGAGGTTGGTAAGTGTAATCATGTTTACTTAAAGTGTACCTAAACTTATAAATAAAGTTTATTTAAACCTACTGTAAATGCCCTAAATTATTATTTTTTGTATACTTTATTTATTTATTTTTCAGGTGCCTGTAGCACTTTCTAATCCATACTCCTTACTGTGTATGGGAGTATGAATTCCCCTTTGGCCACACTGAGTGCTGTACAGGCAGGAGCTCCATAGCACAGCACTGCTCCTGTCTGTAACAGCGCTGCTCTCCTAAAACCTGGCATAAATGTGTCATGCCAGGCTTTAGCAGAGCAGGCAAAGGTAGAGGACCAATGTGCTATGGAGCTTCTGCCCTGCATCCACCCTTTCCATTCTGCTAGACCCTGCACCATGCAAGGCTGTAGCAGAATAGAATGAGCAGGTGCAGAGCAGGAGCTCAGTATAGTACAGCACTCTACACCCTGTGCGCACACTGCTAAAGGCTGGCATAGTACATCTAGGCCAGTCTTTAGGAGAGCAGCGCTGGTACAGACCGGAGCAGCAATGTGTGCTACGGAACTTCTGCCTGTACAGTGGTCAGTGCAGCCACAGGCAACAGACACATACACAGACACAGACATACTTACATGCTCCCGGCAGCGCCAGCAGCTCCGGACAGCACAGGAGGAGGAGGACGGTGGGCGCGCACATAGGAAGATTCTCCACAGTGCCCTCTGCTGGAGGGAGTTGTGGGGAAAAATGCAGGTGACGGATCAGTCATGAACTCCATTGGAAGTCAATGGAGGACGGATCCGTTTACTATTGTGTTACACCGAACAGTGCAGGAAGGGGGCTCGAGCATGGCGCTCGAGTACACTCAGTGTTCGGCCGAACACCGAGTAGACCCGAGCGCCAGCATGCTCGGCCGAACAGCGAGTTTGGCCGAGCATGCTCGCTCATCACTAGAGGAGACATCAAACCAAAGTAGTGGGGGATCAGTAAGGCAAATATTACTGTATTATTATATTATTGTATTATTTTATATATGTATAAATATTGTTTTTTTTTTAAAGCATTCAAATTTATTTTTTTTTGTATGGAGGATCCCTTTAAAGGGGTATTCTCATCTTAGACAATGGGGGCATATCGCTAGGATATGCCCCCTTTGTCTTATAGGTGCGGGTCCCACCGCTGGGACCCGCACCTATAGCCAGAACGGAGCGGGAAGCGCTGCGCCTGGAGGACCCCAGGTTTCCGGGGGTCCGGCCACCACCAGGCGCAGCTCCCCGCGCCGCTCATAGAAATGAATGGGAGCCGGGCCGTGCATGCGCGGTGCGCTCCCATTCATTTCTATGGAGCCGACGGAAGTAGCCGAGCCAGCGCTCGCCTATTTCGGCGGCCCCATAGAAATGAATGGAGGGCGGCTGCGCATGCGCAGTGCGCCCTCATTCACTTCGGGGGCTCCGTTCTCGATATAGGTGCGGGTCCCAGCGGTGGGACCCGCACCTATAAGACAATGGGGGCATATCCTAGCGATATGCCCCCATTGTCTAAAATGAGAATAACTCTTTAATCCAATTTCATTGCAGAAAAATTACTGATCTTCTGCTCCCAAACATATATCTAAATGCTCTGTGGTCACTTCTATCTTTGATTCATACACACTTCTGAAAATTGCATATATAAGCCAATAGGAACCACATAAAAGTGGGTATTAACTGGGAGCCCAGTGATTGACTATTATGTCTGGTATATGGACTGAGGCGCAGGTGCATGACAAATGGATTCAAAGAACACCAAATACAAAGTCTCTGTGTCGTGTAACACCCCATCTAGGTCTGAATGAGGCTTGGAACAATGTATCGTTTTTAACCATGGTGTTACTTTAACAAGTGTGTGGAGGAATGGAGCTTTATTATATTCTATACCAAAGATATGTCAAGATATGACAAATGCTTTTCACGAGTAGCAACTCATGAAGAGCAAATCCAAACGCCTATGAGTAAATATCTTTCTCTAAATATGCTCATATATAGCATTGATTGTAAAATGTACAGACAAAGAAGACATTCATTTGGCATTTACTTAATGGATGAAAGAAAATACATTAGATTTACAAACATTTCTGCTAGGTTTCTGTAACTTGCATGATATGACAAAATGTTAAAGGGGTTGTCAGAGTTGTCTTAAAACCTTCCCAAAATGTAATAGAAAATTAAGCTATACTCACCAGTTACTCCACTGCTGTATCGAGAGACCCAGCTCAGTCCTGCCCACCGAGATCTGTTTACATGACTGCTCAACTGTTGCAGCCAATGACTGGCCTCCCCTATATACAACTGCTTAGGCCAGTGATTGGCTGCAGTGGTCACATGGGGTAAACAGCACGTCACCGTTGCAGCCATGCAAACAAACAAAAGGGAGGACCAAAGCTGTTGGGTTGGAAACAGCAGTGGAGTAACTGGTGAGTATAGCTTAATTTTTTATTTTATTATATTTAGTGGCATTGCGGACATTTTTAAAGAACTCGTACATCCCCTTTAAATGACAATCTAAGCCTGATCTTCTATATACTGCTCATTTGATAAAACTGAAGCATTTACACTTTGCTAAAGTAACAATCTCGACTTGTTTAAAAAATGATTATTGGTAATATTATTCTTACAAGCAGTTCGCAGTTATTCTTGAAGGCAAGTCTCGGAGTTTCCTTAGCATAGTGTTGCTGTGGAAAATTTTCACCATGTCCATCTTCATCTCTAGCCTGAAGGAAAATATAATGGCCTATTTAGGGACTTGGAACAAAATACCTACATTCATAACAAACAAATGGCAACGTTTAAAAAGAAAATATTCAAAATAATACATCTAAATAATCTGTCAAATAAATATATAACATATTAGGCGAATCATGAATTAGTGGTGATCGAACTGATGTTAGCAGAATCACTGAAACAGAACAAACATGGTAGTATGGACAATCTCATACAGCTCATCTAAGTGAAGGTTTAAAAAGTCTTACGATGTGAAGGTTAGTTTGATTCTACCAAGTTAGATTGTGGTGAATGGATCCCTGTACTCTAGGGCTTATTTCTGTTTCAATTTCCAAGTTTATAATCAATCATAGAGCAAAAATGAAAAAGATGTGTAAACTTGAAGATGCTCTCACCAATGATGCCACTGAAAATGACTTACCTGTGGTCTTAGAACATTGATTTCATTGGGATTTGAAAATCCATTTTTTTCTGCAATCAGTAGATGGGGTTTTTGAAGCCCTATTGATTTGTACTGAACAGTAGTTTGCTGTGTAATATTCAGTGCTGAATCTGTAGTAAAATCCAGGATGTTTGAACGTAGCTTAAGAGTGGTATCACATATTGTTTTTTTTTGGCAGTCCTTCCTTTATAAATCTTGTTCCCGTCCAACCCACTTGTGGCTTTGGCTCAAAAACGACATAAAACTGCCACAAACAGCTATGTTTGACACCACCCTATAAGAGGATATTTCCATCCAAAATTTAAAAAGATGGATCACCAACTAAAATCAGTCTTAAGGTTGTCTGAGACAATTAAAATCCTGGATAAGCCTATCAATAGCCTAAAATAAAACATACACCCCTCTTTCCAGCTCTGTCCTCTGTGGTGCTGGTCTGGTTCTTCTTCCGCCATTTATATATATGTGGCACAGTATATGTTATGTGACCTCTGTGGCTATTCAACAGTCTAAATCGGAAGACAGAGATTGGTTGAGATTGTCCAAGATTCTTAATTTTCCTATACAACCCATTTGATATTAGATGCATCCTTTGTGTTCATATATTCTCTTTTTCTTTTGTGGTATAAATGCCAGCTTTCTGCTAGACAAATACCGCTACATACAGCAGCATTTATCTGTGAGAAAGCCAGCATTCATGTCACAAAGCCCCCAGATCACATTATAGTCAATGGCGATAACTTCGGTAGTCTATTCTTCTGCCAAGACAGACTAACAGATTATTTTAGTGGAGATGTGAACATAACCTTACCCCAAAAAATTCTTATTGATTGTGTTGTGTACATAAGGTAATAAGTTGTGCAGCAATTGTCAGAAAAAAGCCCAGTTTTTAGCCAGTGGCAGTCAATGCAACAGTGAATGATACTTTCCTATAAGGCTCCTAAACTCACAGATTATGAAGAGGTGCAAAACTGTCAACAATAATAGAGTCTCATTATAAATGCAGAGATAAGATATGTCTGGAGGATTATGTATGACACAGTGGAGACTGCTTTGATCTAAATTGTTAATTAAAAAAGCTGCAATTTAAATTGTAGCATTAAGTAGGGCCATTAGACATGATGGCTGATGGGATTTTTGATTTTTGCCCCTACTTTGCTTTCTCTTGCAGACTGTAGAAGAAGAAAAAGGTGAGAGGAGGAGTGTCAGAAACATGCTCATTAAAATGTTCATTTCTCTGACATTTGCACTCTCCTCTGCTCTCATCTGATATCACTGCTCTGCCCCTCTCTCTCTTTCATTTCTATCCTGTCTCCTGAAACTCACAGCTGAGCTGTCTACAGCCCATATGGCTTGCATATAATTATGTATATTTCATTTAGCTCTGCATTAAATTGTGACTTTCTGGCATGTCGCCAACTCGTTTAAGAAAAATCCTCATGAACCAAAGGGAGAAGATGAATTGAAAATAAGAAGTGTAGATGGAAGGAGGTGTGTGATTCATTCAAGAAGCAGCAGGTAGTTGTGTGCTCTGCTTTGAGATAAAATATACAGCATGTCCAGCTCAGCGGTAATAATCCACTGTGCAGAAATAGGGTGCTCATTTCCTTGGGAGCACTAAAACCCCCCGTTATAGAATGAAGAATGAAATATACTATCAAGTAAATGTAATTATAAGGCACATCATCAAAGATATCAGGGTGCAGGTTTCTACTGAAAAAAATTCATCAAATATTAATCTGTCACCCAGAACAGTTGTATAGAAAAGGTATATGGTCTATATAAGTCCGGTAGTAAACATATAGTTATTTGGGAGTCTTTCATATTTTCTAATACAGTAAATCATTTTGCATTCTGTTTTTTCTTTTTTCTTCTGTATTGTAATGCATTGGCTGGAAGTGTATTACACACAGTAATACACTTCCAACTTACTGCCTGTGAGATCCAGGGGGCTGGATCTCACAGGCTTCCGTAGATAGCAGCCGGATGCCTAAGGAAGGCATCCGGCTGCTATCTAAGCCATCGGGTCCCCGTCACAGCAGCGCGGGGACGCGATGGACATCCCCTCTGACCGCCCGCATCGCATGTGCCGTGGTCAGCGCTGACCGCGGCACATTAAGGGTTAATACGCCCGCATCGGTGTTTTCACCGATGCGGGCGTACGCATCAGGGGTCCGGCTACTGGAACAGCCGGCCCACTGAAGATGATCAGGCGGGCGCAGCTCCTGCACCCGCCCGATCAGCGTGCCGTAGTATTACGGCGCTGGTCGGGAAGTTACTTCCCGCAGCGCCGTACATGTACGGCGCTGGTCGGGAAGGGGTTAAGTCAGTGATTCCAAAACAGGAACCAAGACAAAAACACCTGTCACTTTTCAAAAATATTAGAAGTCAAGCAGGCAACACATCTATGTCAAAATATAAAACTATGATTTGGATAATGATTTCCCTTGGAGTGAGAACGTTTGCAAGAGTTCCCTATAATATGGTCTCAAAAATTATTTTGCTTAACACCACCTATACATACAGTACAGCTTTATCACCACCCAAATATGACTACATAAATAGCAGTATTAGCTTCCAATTTGTGCAGCCATCATAGGCCCCGCGTGTAATATTTTGGAATTATAGTATGTACAGTGCCTTTAAAAAGTATTTATACCACTTGAACTTTTCCACATTTTTTTACATTATACCCACAAACTTCTATGTATTTTATTGGGATTTTATGTGACAGGTAAACATAAAATAGCAGGAATGTGTGAAGTAAAAAGAAAATTATACATTGTTTTCAAAATTTTTAATAAATAAAAATATAAAAAGTGTGACATCCATTTGTATTCAGCCCCCTGTACTCTGACACCCCTTCTAGTGTGACCAATTGGCTTCAGAAGAAACCTAATTAGTAAATAGAGTCCATCTGTGTGTAGTTTATTCTTAGTATAACTACAGTTGTTCTGTGAAGGCCTCAGAAGTTTTTTTTTAGAGAATATTAGTGATGAAGCAGCATCATGAAACCAAGGAACACACAAGACAGGTCAAAGATAAAGTTGTGGAGAAGTGTAAAGCAGGGTTAGATTATAAAAAAATATCTCAAGCTCTAAACAAGTTACAGAGCACTGTTCAATCCATCATCTGAAAATGGAAGGAGTATGGCACAACTGCAAGACTACCAAGACATGGCCATTCACCTAAACTGACAGCTGAGGCAAGGAGAGCAGCCAAGAGGCTCATGGTCACTCTGGAGTAGCTGCAGAGATCCACAGCTCAGGTGGGAGAATCTGTCCACAGGACAACTATTAGTCACGTACTCCACAAATCACCATTACAACTTTTGGATTAAATGGTGGCTATCGAGATTGTTTGGGTTGGTGTGGGTGGATCTTTAAATGCCATAGTATACAGTGAAGCAGGTAGTCCAGAACCACATGCCATGCATGTATAGCACATGCTCGTAATCAGGTTAAAAAAAACAGTCCCTGGTATAAAGTTTTTTTTGTTTTTTTTCTAACAGATATATTAAAAAGTGTGGTTGACTGCTCATTTTATTTCAGTTGGGCAGCAGGATGACAACATATCCCAGTCAAATATACAGTATGCCTAAAGGACACTTTTGCCATATGTTTGCATAAAATCTATCGGTACATCAGCAGATATGTTGGAAGCTTTTCTTAGAGTATATGCCAATAGTACATGACAAACATTTAGCCCGAGTTGGGGTATATTTTGTGCTGTGCTGGTCTTGAAATCATGATCAGGTTGCTTATTATTCATGTTTGTTCTCATATGATATATTTATATTCTGGTGCAGCTATTCCTTTCTGTCTAAATTGTTCTGTTTCCTAGTTTTTTAAAAAAAACTTATTTTGCATCTAGCCTATGCATGACTTATATAACATTTTTACTGGTTTTGTAACTAATTTTATATCATTCTGTTTATATATATATATATATATATATATATATAGAGAGAGAGAGAGTGAGTATATGTTATATACTGTATATACTTTATATAAGACAAATTACTAGTATATACTTTACTATATATACACTTTAGTTGTATATCTACACAAACAATACATCATTTATTTATTTGTAAATATAAGGAATTGTAAATTTATCTGAATGCCGATGAATAATTATTTCTGTCAAGCATAATATGTTTAATGGTCTAAGCCATAGTACATAATAACCTAAGGGGTTTGTATTCCCAATGCCTGGTCTGTTTCACCCGAGATGGAATCCTTCAATGGTCTGATTAAAATAAATGCCTGAGAACAGATCAGATCGTCCCTGTGTTTTTCTTGATAACATATTCAGGATTGCTGCATTCATCCACTAAACAATAGATGGTGTTTTACTACAACATTCAGTAAATAATTTACTGCTGCTTTACTAAGTCCTTACACTAAATTATTGATGAAGGGAAAACCGCTCCGTATTCATACACAATGGAACATATTGTAGCCTGCAGAGCAGTTTCCACATTATTGCAGCTGAGATTTTCTGCAATATGGTCATTAAAAGACATATTGCGCTTAAAATGAGCGTTCAGTATACATATAGTTATAGCAGTCTTGTTTCACAGCTGCATAAATGTGTGTGTAGCAATAAATGCTTTATGGTGCAATGTAAACACATATTTAAATGTTTTTTTATTGTTTCTATATTGATAGGCAATAAAAACAGAGAAGGAATGACGTACAAACACAAAAAGTACAATGAAGAAGATTTACAATAGAACAGAAGTTAATTAAAATGATAGCAAATATTAAAAGGGAACTCTATTGAAAGAAGAAATTCCCCCATTACATTTGAAGTGCAGATATATTGTACACACCCCACTGGCATTTGCTACTGCCATATATAAGTCGAATGTGTCTATAACCTATAATCTGCCTGATGTTGGCTTATGTCTTAGCTGTTTACACAACGGGAGAGATTTATCAAGAACAGCGGTTTCTTCATATCCCCTACGCCACTGGTGGAAGGGCTTCATTTATGAATAGACGCATATCTCATCAGTCTATCACCTAGAATTAAATCTATATGAAACCTACAAAAACAGTCCCCACAAGGAAACAAGCCAACACCCTTAATGTATGTGAAAATATAAAATCAATCTTTATTTAAGGAATAAAATCATTTTATTCCTTAAATAAAGATTGATTTTATATTTTTATAGAATTAAATTTATGTCTAGACTTCCGTCATCATTTGCACTAGAAAGCTACATAAATAATGATAAATGTGCAGGGCCATTGGCCTACGCACAACCTGTCCCTGACGATTTTCAAAAAGTGGTGAGGGCGGTATAGAAATGGCACTTGTGCAAAAATGTGCAACTTTTCTACATCGGAAAACTGGCAATGGAGAGACAAGTTTCCCCAATATACATTTTTTCACCATTTTAAACAGTTCAGTCAACTATGCTTTTAAACGGATGATCTTGCGTAAAAATATATACTGTGTGATATACATGTCTGTCACAAATGGAGCGAACAGTGATGATGCAATGGCACGGTTAGGATAATTTTGGGGCATAGGTTTGATATATATCTGGTACATCTGGAGAACGTCCAAGTATATATGCCAAACGCAAATGAGGTATGCAAAGAGCCTTATATGTGGTTTTCTTAATCGAAGATCCAGTTATTCCACGCAGAACTACTGGATAAATAAAATATTAAAGCAGGGGTAACATTTTGGTTGTACATTTAAAAAATAACCTAGGAATTCTCCAGGTTCTCTTCTCATGTTATCTATAAAGCTCTCCTTAAGGGATCATTCACACAACCATATGAATGGGTCCAAATCCATTCTGCAGTTTTGCAGAACGGATGAAGACACATTCATTTCAAAGGGGCCACAAAAGATGAGGACAGCACACCGTGTTCTGTTAGTTTCCATTGCTCTGCTCCGCGGCCCTGCAAAAAATATTTCCTAATCTTGTCCATTTTGCGGATAAGAATAGGCATTGCTATAATGCAAATTGCACTGGCGGCATCTGTGTTTTGTGGATCAGCAATTTGTGGACCGCAAAACACAGCGCAGTCATCTGAATGAGCCCTAACTGTGAAACAGATTCCTATAGACTGCTGAAAGGTCCACATGAAAGGTGACTGGAGATTTCCATAAGCGTCAGGAATGGGAGCACAGCGGGGACACCACACCTTCAGAGCAGCAGGGGGATCAGTGAGGTATTATATAAAGTGGTTTATTTTTTACAGCAATATGATTCTACTGAAAGCAATGGTATATGTCAGGCATTGCCAACCTGCGGTTCTCCAGCTGTTGCAAAACTCCATTCATGCCCTGCTGTAGGCTGATAGCTGTAGACCAGGGATGGCCAACCTGAGGCTCTCCAGCTGTTGCAAAACTACAACTCCCAGCATGCCCAGACTGCCTTCAGCTATCAGCCTACAGCAGGGCATGGTGGGAATTGTAGTTTTATAACAGCTGGAGAGCCGCAGGTTGGCCATGCCGGCTGTAGACAGTCTGGACATGCTGGGAGTTGTAGTTTTGCAACAGCTGGAAAGCCTCAGGTTGGCCATCCCTGGTATATGTCAATGGAGTCATTAGACAGCTATGGAGCCCTACTTAGTTTCTTCCTGACATGAAAACACTGTATTTCATGCAGCCGCCACTAGAGGAGCTCTATGCAAACAGATTATTACAGCTGCCATTTTAACTGTGCACTGAGCTCCTCCTAGTGAGAGTTGTAGGTAGCCAGTATTGTAACAGGAAGCAGAATATTTATTAGTGTCCATATTTTTGACGCACCTGTTAACCATAGAAGTTGGACAAAGTGGGTGAGGCCAATCCCTTTATTAGAATTTGCTTTTAAGTAAAATCTGGTTCACTTGATAAAAAAAATGTAATTCATTATGTGTTCATCAGAAATCTGGGGTGTTACAGTTTGTGTTCTGCATTGCCTGAGAATGAATGATGCACACATCCTCAGAAAATAAGTGGGGAAGGGAGGCCCCTACTAAATTTTGCTGTGTACAGCTGTGTGTGTACACTATATCTATCTATCTATCTATATATATATATATATATATATATATATACACACACACACACAATATGTAAAGATCAACGCTTAAACCTACATTTTGGGTACTCACAAACTTTATGTAAGATTTTCCCACTAAAGAAACAAGCAAGAAATAGCAGAATGGTCCTATAATGTCAGAGAGGGCTGTGACCACTTTCATATAGGACAACAGTGTTGTTTCTGGAATAGGGACAGTAATCAATCTTCATTAACTCTCAGTCAGTAGTAACTCTAAGTTTACCATAAAAAGTATTCAATGGATCCATTAAAGAGGATTTCAAGGATTGTTGGCATCCCACCTCCATTCTATTAGCTGTTTGAAAGCGCTATGATATTCGGACCAGCACTGAGTCCCCTCCATTATTGGCAATGCTCCATACAGCACAGCTTCATACTTTTAGAGGTCCTTACACTTATGAATTTGCACTGGTGTTTATTTTTTGGGGCTGTAAAGATGCCAGAATAAGCATGTGCGTTTTGGGCACCTGCAGTTTTTGCTGGATTTTTTATAGCCTTTTCCGATGTGTTCTTTTATTTTTTTTACAGTGTGTTTTCCCACTAGTGTTTTCTTCATGGCATTTTGTCCTATAGAGAAGATGATGTGAAAATGCATGAAAAAAACACCTAGAGCATGCTGAATTTTTTAAAGCAAACCAGAAAGAAAAGAACCAACATCTAGTGAACCAAAACAGCAGTGGCAAAAAAAATCCACTTGTGTGTCCTGCGTTTCATATTTCCCATAGAACGTCAGCTAATATGTGAAGCTGACATTTCCACTGCAAATAAAAGTACAAAAAATTGCAGGTAAACGCCAGCAAAAACCTATGTGTGAAAGCTGCTGTTTCTGGTATTACAGTTTGTCCCATTCAAGTGATTGCTGAAATTCAGACCCCAACTGATCTAATATGTTAAGGATTGGCCATCAGTTTTAAAGAACCCAAAAACTGGCTGAGGTATGAAACTGGCTGACCTGTTACATGTGCACTTGGCAGCTGAAGACATCTGTGCTGGTCCCATGTTCATATGTTCCTGCATTGCTGAGAAAAATGATGTTTTACCATATGCAAATGAGCCTCTAGGAGCAACAGGGGCGTTGCCGTTACTCATAGAGGCTCTGCTCTTTCTGCAACTGCCGCGCCCTCTGCATTTTAATTGAAAGGGCAAGGCAGTGTAAATGTCATCACACCTGGCTCTGTCAGTCACAGTGCAGAGGGCATGGCAGTTGCAGAGAGAGCAGAGCCTCTAGGTGTAACGTCAACGCCCCTGTTGCTCCTAGAGGCTCATTTGCATTTGCAGGTCCATCTCATTTATCATTTTCTAAACAAGTTTTTGTCGTAGAAAATTATCTTAATCTACGGCACCAAGGGAGCTGGCTCTTGTACACCGGTGGTGGATGCACCTAAGTTATATAGAGCCCGGTGCATCAAGCACCAGCGCAGGTTTATTAAGACCGGGATCTAAAAGGATTTTCTAGGATTTACATATTGATTTATCAATAGCAGATCTGCGGGTTCCCAAATCCTGGAATCCGCCGATCAGCTGTATGAAGACGTAGTAGTGGTTTGTGAGCACTTAGTCCTCTTCCTATGCCATGTGATGTTAAGTACATCGGTCACATGGCCTAGGGGCAGATCACCTTCATTCAAGTGAATGGGCTGAGCTGCAATACCAAGCACAGCCACTATGAAATAGCTGTGTTTGGTTGGTTTCGAGAAGGCCACAGCACTCACTGGAACGCCACCACCTCTTTAAACAGCTGATCATTGGGGGTGCACTACTGCTGACTGACAAATGCTTGCACTAGTTTAATAGCATTGTCCTATATGCTGACAATGACATTAATCTCCCGTGTCTTAAGGCACCACAGCTCTTATTTAACTAGTATTAATCAATATCCAATTTAAACACAAAATCTAATTGACAGAAAAGATACGTACTTGTTGTAGGTGACAAATTGACTCCCTTATAAATACAGCCAGCTATTGTAGGACAGATAGATTCCCAGTCCTTCCCTACAAACCACTGCTGGACGATGTTAATGAGGGTACTGCATCACATAGTTCGTATATTGGCATTACTAACAATAGGCTTTGCTTTTATTATCCTAACAATGGGGCAGGGGTGATTGAGAACTTAAAGTGGCCCTGGAAAAATATTAAAAGTGGCCCTGTTTGTTAGCCAAATTGGGTCCAAATTGATGGAAGGCAAGGCCAGCAATACCATATTGTGGCACATTATACCACCTGAACAGAGCCAAATACCACAGTCCATCACAAAATACATCCGCAAAAACTTCCACTGGGCAGCCGTGAGGGGGCACACTCAGCTACTTGGACATCGGCCCACCGGCAAATTTCACTGTATGGTCTATGGTCAGTCCGCCCCTGAATGGGGGGAATTTATCATTAGGGGAATATTTGAAGTCAGCTTTGCCCAAGTCTGTGTTGGTTGTACTTTATGCCACATTTATTACATTTTTCATGTTAACTGATACATTTGTCTCATCCTTAGACCTAACACTTTTGTCTAGTTACTAGTTTTTCTACTCCATCCTGCTACTGGAGTGAGATTGCAAATTTTTTTTGCTACTTTTTTTTGGAGTGAGGCTCATTAACATGGCTAACCAGCCCCAAATTCCACCCACATTGCAAAACTGGAGTGAGTGGTGTAAAAATCCAAAAAGTCACACAATTTTTGTGCAAACGAGCCCACTTTGCAACTTTTTGAAGCTAGAATTCTGGAGTGAAGACATGATAAAACAGAGCTGATGAGGGACATTTCTCAAGACTGATGTATCATCCCCCTGCGCTGGAGTGAGATGTGCCTAATTTAGAGGTAGATGCTTCTTAATAAATTAGGCGCATCTCTGTCCACCCTTCCATGAAGCCCCACCTCTCACCATTTAAAACATAACAACTTATGGTGCACATATGCCGTGAGTCATATTTTGTGACTTTTTTATGCCACAATAATGGCATAAAGAGCTTTGTAAATATCCCTCATAGTGTTTTAAAGTTTTAATAGCATGTAAAAGCCAAAATAGCATGTTTTTCCTGTGAAAATAATACCCTCCAAATGCCATGGATAAATGGGTTATACAGAATATGGCACAAATTACTGGAGTTGTTCAGCAGTTATTTCTTTAAAGAGCACCTGTCATTGGGATCAACCCTATTAAACCATGCTTACTGCCTGGTAGGGTTGATCCTGCTGATTAAAATGATACCTGTCTTGGGAAAATCGCTTGCAGTGTTCCTAAGAAGAAACTGTATTCTTTAGGCAAATGAGGGCTTCTGTGCAACAAGGGCGTGGCCAGCACCAGAAAGCTGATGAGTTGAGGTGCACATAGGGGTTAGGGCTCCTGCACACGAACGTATTTTCTTTCCGTGTCCATTCCATTTTTTTTGCGAACCGTATGCAGAACCATTCACTTCAATGGGGCAGTAAAAAAAAAACAGAAGTTACTCCGTGTGTTTTCCATTTCCATATGTCCGTTCCGAAAAATAATAGAACATGTCCTGTTATTGTCCGGACAAGGATAGTACTGTGCTATTAGGGCCAGCTGTTCTGTTCAGCAAAATACGGAATGTATGCGGATGTCATCCATATTTTATGCGGACTGCAAAATACATACGTCGTGTGCATGAGCCCTTAAGCCCCGGTCCTCAGTGCACTGAAATCCTCAATTGCATAAAGAATATTTTTTTCCTTGGAAATGCCACAATTGATTTTCACAAGAAAGGAGTCGTTTTACTCATCGGAATCAACCCTACCAGCCAGTAATCCTGATTTAATAGGGTTGATCTTGCTGACAGGTGATTTTTACCATATGAGCAACAATCTGAAATTATGAGTGATCGTGTACTCTATTTATTATCATCACTATATCTGAAACTACCATAAATCTAATCAGACCACAAAGCACATGCTCTGTACTTGTACATTATCTGTACATGTTATTTTCTGCTAAGGGGGGCAGCTAAAATGAAGCATGCCCAGTGACCAGCTGGTTAATGTGCCTCAGAAACCCCAGGCAATAGCAGCTGATGCCAGGAATTTCTGAAGTCGAACCCATGCAGAGAGCCATACATTTTCCCTTGAATGGCTGACCATGTAATACATGGATGGTCAGATCTTGCAGAGCCAGAAACACCCTTTGTTAGGTCTCTCTATATTAATAAGAAAGACGCTGCCTTTTCTATGAAGTGACCCATTTAATTTTGCTCAGATACAATTATATTGAATCTTTAACCCAGACCAGAAAAGGATAGTATTTTCAGCCTTGGATTTTGCTGCAGATCTACTGCATATCCAAAATCAATCCCTGCCAATAATCTGAAAGCGTCACATGCAGATTTTTTTGTGGATTTGCCGTGAATTTTGGTCAAAATCTGTGTATTTCCTGCAGCAAGAAAAAAATCCACTAAATGCTTATATTTCAGCACAATTTTACATGTTCTACATGGTTTGCATTGTAAATTGCTGGCATATTAAGTATTATTCATTTTTATTTGTACTCGTCTGGTAGCTTATGGTGATCTACATCTATTGGAACGACTTCTGCAGCAGCAAGGTATGACACAGTGGTCACCTCTTATGATTTAATTCTTTCCTATGCCAAGTAACGGTCCAGATTAACATAGACATGCATGAGCAGCCAACCTTTGTGCAAAGGGAATAAACTGCTTTACTTGCCATAAAGGGGGACATTTATTATGGTTTTTATTCCACAAGTGTTGCGTTAAAAAATTGCAAGTTATGTTGCCAACCATTTTGTTGCAGAACTTGCAACTTTTTCTCTTTCTTACCACTTTAATTTAAAAAAGGTGTGTGGTGAGAGCAAGAGGGGCGTGAGCAGCAGGGCCAGCTCATATATATTCACTTACACCAGATTTTAGCCTATTGCACAACCTGTGGGAGGATGCTCCAAATTTAAGCCAAGGCGGGCCCCCGCATAACTTATGCACATCCTATGACTGCACTGAGGAATTCAAGACTGGCAATGAACATGCCGGTCAAAATTTATCATACCCTCTGTGCCAAAAAAACTGGGACAAATAAATTTGCAAAGTGTGGCGCATGCTGTATTTGTGCAACTTGTGCAACATTCCGGGGGTTTTAGACACCACTCACTGGCTCGTCATATTTATTATGATCTACACCAACAAACTGGAAAGATTAGAGTGGAAATCTACACTTTGGCGCACTGACCTGCACCACAAATATTAAGAGGTATGCGCCTCTTAATAATTGTGGTGCATAACTTGTCAGCAGGGGAGAGGTAAATGAAATGTGTAACCAAAAATGTATCTGCCAGTTAAAACCAGATAATAACACATCTCTTTTTTTCTCCTTTTTGTATTTTCTGATTGTAGATTTTTCAATTTCAATTCTATTTCTTGATTAGGGGTGGGGGGGGGGGTCCATCTTGCTTGTGCTGTTCTTAGAGAACTTTAGAGAACTGCCTTACGGCAGCCACATGGCCCATACACACAATAGACTGAAAGGGGCCTTACTGACTTCTATGAGAGAGTTCTCTAGGCATGCTCTGTGACCTGTGCAGAGGTCGTTGTACAAGAAAGAATAGATACGTTTTGACAATCACCTATTGTGAACGGATCATGTCTTATCTATACACAGAGGTGATATCATTACAGGCAGGATTAGAATGAAAGATAAGCAGATAATTGCAGTAAAGTGATCTGTACAGATCAAGAATGGCGCCTATTATTAGGCTTAGTGACCAGTGCAAAAACTGCAAGATTTTATGATTTTTGTTTAAATATAGTGACATGGAAAATTAAAAGCGACATCACCAAAAATTCTTTAAAAATATTAACATTAAAATGTTAAAAAATATGTTTAAAAAATTATGAAAACATGATTTAAACAATAGGTCATTTTCTTTAAGACTGGCATGTAAAATGCCGGTCATGATAAATGCCCCCCCTTATTGTTGATTCAGCACCATGGACAGAGGCTGCACATGAAAAACATCTTCAATTCCTGACTCCAATATCCTAAAAAAACCTACAAAAACGTACAAACTGGCCACCAATGTTTTCTCATATTCTACATGTAACTTAGCAGATTCAATAGCTTTATAGCCTCAACTCATTTGCTTTGATCATACATATTGCAAATTGCATCAAATACCGCCTTCTATAAGTAGGTTTTAAATGATGGAATTGTGTAAATAAGGACAAGGCCTCTATAGCTACCCATGTTTCCCTCTTAATATAATCTATTGGTGTGCTCAGAGGATTTCTGGCAATATAAAGCCGAGTGATCACAGAGTGTAGCGAAGCGCTTTCTCTTGGTTGGCTGCATGTACACATCCTGTGTTATCAGAGAGCGCAGCTGTACTCTGCACACATTCACAGTGATAAATTCTCAGCACACAAAAAAAAATCTACAAAAACCAGTGAAGAAATCATTTTAAATTAGAACGTGCAATTTCATGAGACGGCTGCAGATCTGCACTCTCATGGTCACATTTCACGTTAGCTTTACTTATTTACTTGGAATTATAGGTATTTATTTTCAAGATGCTCAGCAGGATCTAAGTAATGAATAAAAAGCATCATGCCAAGGAGGGGTTTTAAAAATGCCCACATCTGAGTTTTCTCTCTTAACCTCCCGCTGTGTAACTAGCTCAACGACCAGATATGGCAGTAGGTAAATACAATGCATTATAGAAATGTGGGGGCTGAACCTTGACAAGTCATCAATGTGCCATTAAATATATCAGTCAGGAGAAAGCCCAACATTATATATTCAAACTGCGGTATGTATGGCTGGTTTGTAACTTATGCTTTTAAAGAAACTGTACCAGCAATATTATGCACCCGACCACCTAACAGTGTTTTCATGTGTTGCTACAAGATTTGTGTTACGTCAAGGAAGTCTTCTAATATGACCATAAATAAAATGTAACATAGTTTATAAGGCTGAAAAAAGACATTCATCCAGTTCAGCTTGTTATCCTGCAAAGATCCTCCAGAAGAAGGCAAAAAACTAGTTAGGTAGCAACAATTTTCTTCCAGTTCTGGCAATCAGAATAACTCCCTTGATCACCAAACCTTCTCCATAGATCTAATAACTATAACTTGCAATATTATTACATTCCAGAAATACGTCCAGGCCCCTCTTGAACTCTTTTAGTGAACTTACCATCACCACCTCCTCGGGCAAAGAGTTCCATAGTCTCACTGCTCTTACAGTAAAGACTCCCCTTCTATGCTGGTGTAGAAACCTTCTTTACCTTATTAATATAGTCCTGAGTATAAATAGATCAAGGGAGAGATCTTTGTATTGATCGTTAATATATTTATACATTGTAATTAGATCTCCCCTAAGTCTTTTTCTAAGCGCCAAATTCAGAACATCACTACTACACAAAACCAAAGAACATACCAAAACTGAAAATATAAATTGGGTGCTTGCAACATGTCTGTATCTCTAAGATCCTGTACAGATAGATATTATGGAGCAACTTTGCCATAAGTACAAAAATAAATTCAAGATGATAATCTAAGCAACGTTTAATATGGGTCAATTCAGGAGACATAAAATGAAATAAAATCTGTCCTGTCATGAACTTGTCCTAATGGAGCCCCAATAGGCCATGTCTTGATGATTTTCTTAAGGGCAGGACCATCGAGCATTCAATAAATGGTTGCAATGCAGCAAAAATTTGCATGGCTGTGCAGACCATTGTGGTTTTCCAATGTATAATTAAAAATTGTTTACTGATTTATTATTATTAAGGGCAATTCAACATCCAAATTCTGCATCCATTAAATATATATAGATTCTAATTCAGTAGATTTCCTGTGAAGGTGAATTTGATCAGTGGTTTAAAATTTTCTATGCCTATACAGAAAAGACACTGGGGGAACTTATTAAACATTTTACTCCTGAATTCTGGCTTCAAAAAGTCGCAAAGTAGGGCTTTTGTGAACTTTAGGGCTAATTTGTGCAAAAAGTTGGGACTTTTTCATTTTTACACCTCTCCGGTTTTAAAAAGTGTTAGGAAAATTACATATGTTTATTAGTTTCACTCCAGACTTATTACTACAACTTTTTTTTTAAAGCTGCAAAAAAATGTCATCCTCCAGTAGGGGGTGTGGCCTAAAAAACTGCAGTAGACTTTTTAGACAAAATTGTTAGGCTTAAAGATGCACCATATGATAAATTTGGTGCAAAGTAGGCCAATGTAGACTCAAGCAAAACTGACTTCAAACATTATTACATTATTATATTGAGAACTGTCAAGAAACATTGACCAAAATATGTAATAATTTTTTCCTTCAAGTATGGAATTAGTATGGCTTGCAAGTAAATTGATCATCAAATTTCCAATAATGGAAAGAAATACTTGTCGATTAATTCTGTACAGACAAATTAAGTTCGGATAAAAATGTTAGCTTGGAAATTCTTTTTGCATGAACCAACATACATTGATTAAATTGATCATGAATGCAAACCAGTCAGGAGAAATAGTAACAATGAATTCAGGGTAGTCTTTAGTTATTAGTAATATTATAATAATTATAGCATACTTCTATGATGTCAGATTTTATAATCAATGCAAAAAAATGCATGTTTTTGGTTCAAGTGTAGCCTAAGGCGAGCCAGAGATGCACAATCTCTCTCAAAATAGAACGTCACTCACAGACGTGACCTAATTTCAAATTATTACTAAAACAGTGTTCGCTAATGAGAAACTTGACTTGGTTTGAACAAATGATCTTTTCTGCATTGCCAATAAAAAAGATCACCTACTTAATGTATAGGCAATCGAGTTCCTGAAATTCTGAGGAGATTCTCCCCTATATTAAGGACTGGGAGAGAGAACTGGGGGAAAATTTTGATTATCCAAATGTAAGCTAGTTTTCAGACATTGCTGTGGACCAGATGTATAACTCTACAAGAATCTAGCTACAAACTCATTAGTAGATGCACAAAATGCCAGTATTCTTACATACCTACAACAAGAACATCTCTGATACATATTGGAGATGCTTAACGCACCAGAGCTCTGACTCTCACCTCTGGTGGGATTGTGAGGCCAACCAAGTTCATGTATTGTCCCCCTGAGGTCACTGGAAAGCTGTGCAGGGGGAGAGATGACAGTGACAAGCTGTGATCTTCCATCCTACAGTCACGTTGAGACTGCAGCACTTATATTCTATTCAGGACAGTGATTTAAAGTCATGATATATGTCTTTGGCAGTGAAGACACTGTAAAAGCACCAATGTTCATCCAAAGTTAAATTTTTTATTAAAGGGGTTGGCACTTTCTGGTTACTATTGATCAATGTATATGTAGGATGTCTACATAAAACTTACTAATATAGCCTTTGTTGATATTCTGCACCATTTTCTATATTTCATAATGTATGCCGCTTTGTTTGCCAACTGTTTTGTGCGCATATAGATGCTGTCAATAAAATGGCTGGTGATGGAGGGTCATTTGAGCATGCAAAAATAACTCCAGACATTCATGCACCTCCATTCACATACATTGCACTTGCCATCTGCACTTGCACTGTTGGGAGTTTATTGCAGGTGCAGTGTGTTTGAATGGAGGAGAATGAGTGAAGTGTCACATGACCCTCAAACAGCAGCCATATTATTGACAGGACCTCAGTCCAGACAGTACAGAAGATTCACCCAACAACCCAACATAAAATATAGAAAAAGGCACAGAATAGCCACAAAGACTATATTAGTAAGTGCCATATAGTCATCTTACGTAGACGTAGACATGGCCAACAGTAGTCCAGAAAGTGATCAGCCCCTTTAACTGATTTTTTAACCCCCCCAAAATAAAAATCAAGTTTGTTGTTTACTCTTGCATTTCTGCTTTTTCCGTCTTTGACATTTTCAGTGCACATTGTGAAATCTACAACTGGTGTGACTTTGGTGTGCTGTACCCCTAGTATTCTATTTTATACTATACCAGTAACACAGGCAGAGCGCATTATCCTATAAATAATGGATGTATTTTCAGTGCCCTGTACCCACAACATTCCAGGTTTGTTCCATCTGTGACATGGGGAGAATGTATCGCACTGCCAAATACTTAATGTAATTTTAATGCACTGCCAAATAAGCAATTTCAATAGTGGTACCCAATACAATCAGGAATGAATGTGCCACGGGGAGAATGCACTGCTATCATATAAATATCTTCCATTCAGATAGCTAGCTGTACATGTGCATGTGCATCCTTGCTATTTTTACCATACTTGTGCAACCTGAAATAACCCAAATACCCCTTTAAAAGCTAACATCCATTTGGCAAAATGAAACAACTAAATGCATGATTTGCCTTTCTTTTTCAGCAAATCTAAATGAAGGCAAAATACTTTTTTGTTTGTCTGTAAAGTTGGCCAATTACTTACTAAAAATTGGGAACTGGAATGCAATTTTTTATAGATTGTGTTTGTCTTTGAAGAATTTTTAAGATGATTTGTGTTCTTTTTATGTACAATCACACTGAGCTCTAATACAGAAAATAAAGTGCTCACATCTGTGTAGCCAATGATTTTTGCAGTCATTCCAACAGTAGTATGGCAGTTTATCAGCTCCTGCTTGCCTCTAGCATGCAATGGATTTTGTTATGAGAGCAGATTTTTGCTCTTATTGAAGCATCTGTGCTTCTGTGTTGCCAGGTGTGTGCATCCATTTTGATGACTAGCCAGGCCCTGTTAAGCCTAGCGGGTGCTGCTTTGCATGTTACTGTAGAAGTGCTGTACAGAAAAAGACTACTACCATGTGTCAGTCTGTGACGATATTCCTGATTTACGGGATGGTGGTAAAGACATCAGATGTTTAACAGTTCTGTAAAACGCCTGATCCAACAGAACATGGGGCATACACATATGTGAATGCTAATATTATGAAGAGTACACTGTGTAGCCTTGCAATTACATCTCCATTTTTTAACTAAACTTTAAGCATGCTGTAGAGTAACAAGAGGAACAGTAGGAGTAAACCAAAGCCATGAAGTAGTTGTTTTTAAGGTCTTCACATAGTGTAGTTATGAGGCAGGGGGTTTTTAGCACTTTTTTAAAGTAGAAGTTTAAAGGAAACCTGTCACCATGAATATGTTAATTATACTACAGGCAGAATGTAATAGAGCAGGAGGAGCTGAGCAGATTTATACATAGTTTTATGGGAAAAGATTCAGTATAACCTGTATTTCATCCATCTAACTTCCTGCTCATTCTGGGCTTTGAAGTCAAGAAGGCGGTCCTATCAGTGATTGACAGCTATCTCTGTATACACAGCCATAGAGGAAAGGCAGTCAGTCACTGATAGGACCGACTCCTTGACCAGAATGAGCAGGGATATAAATATATAAATGTCATGTTTTACTGTATATTTTCCTATTAAGCACCTCAAGTCAATGGGTTACATGACGCAAGGGGAGCAGGTCACCACTGAGGCCAGTGATTGGCTGCAGCTGTGTCAAAGCGGATGCAGAGGACCTGAGCGAGGAAGCCCAGGGACAGGGAGTGAAGGAGCCGGGGACCAGTGGCCGGGAGCAGGTAAGTATGCTTCCATTTTTCAGGTCTGGCCAAGAGGGGGGTTTGCCAAATACTCCCAGAAAAGTGGCAGATCCCTTTAAGTACAAGAACATAGGGGAAGATTTCATTTTCCAAAGGAGCTGTGAAAAATGAAAGGTGGAATCTGATTGGTCGCTGTGAGCAACTAAGCCAATTCTACTTGACACCAGTTTGATAAATGTCCCCCAAAGTATTTTCATTACTATTGTGTATATACCACGATTTTATTTATGCATCCAAAAGTTGATGAAATGTTATCATTATCACTCTTATTAATGATCAATATAACACTGTGTAAAATGACTCTTTCAACTCCACTAATGATTCCATTTGCAACTGTGATCTATCCTCAAAGAAAAGACAAGACGCTTGAAAAGCCGATTGTGGGTTCTTCAAAGATGTAAAGAGAGCTCAATACAATTGGGTCAGCTATATAGGTTTACAGTACAAACCATAGTACGGAACTAGAACTGTTTTAGACAGGAATCCTCTGATTTTATTCCAGCTTTTTTTATTTTGGCCACATCCCTCTTAATTTTAGTATGAGTCAGTCTGCTCGGGGTCTTCACTCACAGATGGCTGAGCAGGAGATGAGAAAATCAATACAAGTGGCACTGTACGCTCCGTCAAGCTAATCCAATCCATACCCAAACAGCACACTACGTTTACCTTGTTGTGTCATTAAAATTCAGGCATTCAGCATTTTGGCATTGCGATTGAAATATTCTGACAATAAAAAGGTCAATGTAGGTGGTCATATTTATAGAGCACGACATGACATACCTGATGGCAAAACAGTCAATGCAACGCTAGGTACACAACCCCCTTATCAGTCAATACAGAGAAAATGTCAGATGCAAGGGTTCCTGCCAATTAATTGAATCATGTAACTAATTGTTCACTGTTGGGTTTCTGTAGTAACTATTTCTTCACAACTGACAAATGATTGTGTTAAATGTAGCTTGGAAACTGCACGGAATATGCATGGCGTTCTATTGGGCAGAGGAGACTCCTGCAATGGTGCTCCTACTGAGAGGCTGTCAGAAAAAAAAGTGACATCTGTACAGGGCTCTGTGCAGCAATGTAAACCGCCACTCATATCTGCTACTACTGGACGCCCAATTTATACTTTAATATCAATGCTTAAAGGGGTTGGCCACTTTATTAGCACATATTAAAACTGTAAAGAAAGTAGGGAGACAATACACTTACTAATATATCTTCTTAAGCAGATCTGCCTGGTTTCCTTGCTATTGGAAGCCACGCCCCATCTGTCCTGCTCTCACAGCTGCCTGTCTCGTCCATCCCTGCACGTGCCCTAGTTCATGGCTGAACGAGTGTGCTGCTCTCTGAGTCTTAAAGGCACCCTGCTTGTGTCAGAGGTGCCTTTCCTTCTGCTGTGACTGCACTCCTGGCTATACAGGGCTGCAGGGGCTTATCAGGGACACTTGTTAATAGCTAAAATAAAGAAACTTTGCAGGAGGAAGGGAGACTGAGGAGGCGCTGTGATGGGGCTCACTGAATGCAGTGATGTAGCAGGGCCAGGAAGGTGCTGTGGACAACAAAGTGTAAGCAATCCTAGTGTCTGTCCTGTCTATGGCCACTCTGCAATGTGATCTTATCACAGACATGTTTTATTCCTGTACAGCAGTTATTCACTGCTAACTTAGTTATTGATATTATCTAAGGGGCTCTTGTCTCAGGTCATGTAACTGCTCCCCTGAACACACTTGCTGCAGTGCATGCTGGGATTTTTACTTTCACTTTTCAGTTGCTCCTCCCACACAGCCGGTCTGAGGGAGCTCCTCCAGGGAAGTGTGTCATGGTGAACAGGTGAGATAAATGACATACAGCCAGTACATGTCACCTGATAGAAATACTTCATAGTGTTGGCTATTGTCTGGGGCACTTTGGATTTTTGATACTTAGGGTGGCCAACCCCTTTAACCCTTAAACATCTGTATACAAGTACTGCACTAAGACCTATTAAATCCAATGATTTTCAATTTAGGTGAAATTCCACTTTATTTTGCTTTGAGTAGTATGCAGTTTCAGAAATAAATTTTTCCTCTTTTTATATAATTATAATATAATCCTTCATACCTGCTACTACATAACAGAATATAAACCGGCAGAGTCTGGGACAATGAACTCAGATAATCCATGTGGCTATTGCATTTTTAGTTATCAGATAGGAAGAAAAGGCTCCCGGAGAATTGGCCACATAAAATTAGTTATTACTGAAATTGGAATATTCACAGACAAGAAATGTGTATGTGTGCAGCGCTCTGTGAATACCAACAATAAAAGACTTCCCTTAAGTGCCTGCCAGGGATTTCTTATAATAGCGTAGTCGTCTCATTTAGTTATTGTCAGTGTGTGGGTGCGTGGGCGAATACGTGGGTGGTCAGCCAGTTTTAGAGAACAGTCTACTGCAAACAGATGGAGGAAGAACATTTCCAAATCCCGCATGCTAAAGCATATCTGCTCGTGTTTAATGCAAGTCACTTTAGCACCTGTGCACGGGAAGAGCTTCCAGATTCTCTCGACAGGAAAATGAAACCATTTACTAGTAAAAATCTCGGGGTTTATTCAAAGATAACTGCGAGTTTACGAAGTAAAGGCAGAGCAGGGTACACTAAACAAACACAGTCTGACGTGAGATCCAGATTGTTGCACAGCTACCTATCATGGGTACTCGCTTTTTAATGATGCCAATCAATGCCCTTCGAAATGGAATATTTTATAGTTCACTACCTATAGCTTTCTAGAAACACATAATATTACAAATTGTATTGCCTTGAAATGGTCTATTGATCTTGTAATGTATTCATATTGCCTTACTGGACATATGGCTACCAACCCATAGGAATAAGTAGATCAGCCTTTTCAAGAGGTGTACCTAGGCTTTTCAGCAACCGGGGAAAGGAATCAGTATTCTCCTGCACCCCCCAAACCCTTGCCAGTCACTGGGACAAGCAGTTATAATTACACAGCACCCCTCTACAAGTCAGAAGGCATGCTGGTAAAGATGGTTAAACCTGAGGATAGGTCATCAATATCCTGACACTGCACAACCACTTTAAATATATGTGTGTTACTTGGCATGGGTACACTTGACAATGACATTGGTGCATATCTACTAAACCAATGACAATTAATATATACTATATGGAGAAAAGTATTGAGACAAAATTAATCATTCAATTCCAGTGTTTATTTCAGTCCCATTGCCACAGTTGTATAAAATCTAGCACCTAGCTATGTAGTCTGCCTTTGCAATCATCTGTGAAAGAATGGGTCCTTCAAAAAAGCTCACTGAATTCCATCATTGTACTGTACCATTGGAACCACCATGGTACTGTAATAGGATGTAACATTGTAACCATTGCAACAAGTCAGTCCAAGAAATTTCTTCCCTCCTAAATATTCCACCATAAACTGCAAGTGATATAGTTTAGGAACCACAGAAACTTAGCCATGAAGTTGCAAATCACATAAAATTACAGGGCAGGGTCGTTGAGTTATGAGGTGTATCGTGCCTAAATGTCACCAACCCTCCTCTGAATTAGTAACTGCAGAGTTCCAAATCTCCTCTGGCATTAAGATCAGCACAAAAAATATACATTAGGAGCTTCATGGCATTGGTTTTCATGGCCAAGTTTCTACATGTAAGCCTTACATCACCAAACACAATACCAAGTGTTGCATTGAGTGTTGTAAAGCACATTGCTACTGTATTCTGGAGCAGTGAAAACATGTTCTGTGGAGTAATGAATTAAGCTTCTGTATTTGGCAGCATGCTGGACTAGTCTGGGTTTTATGTATGCCAGAAGAACATTGCCTGCCTGACTTCTTGTGCCCTGATTAACCTGTGCCCTGATTACCTGCCTGACTACCTGTGCCAACTCTAAAGTTTGGTAGAGGAGGGATAATGCTACGGGTTGCCTTTTAGGGGTTGACCCAGACCCCTTAGTTCCAGTGAAGGTAAATCCTAATGTTTCAGCATACCAATACAATTTGAACAACACTATGATTCTAACTTTGTGGGAACAGTTTCGGGGAAGACTTTTTTTCTGTTCAGGAATGACTGCGTCCCAGTGCATAACGCAAGGTCTATAGCGGCATAGGTGGGTGGGTTTGGTGTGTAAGAACTTGACTGGCCCCTCAAACTGCCCCCCACTGTACACTTTTGGGAAGAACTAGAATTGAGATTGTGAGCCAGGCCCTCTCATCCAACATTAGTGTCTGACCTCATGTTGCCCGGAGCTATCCTGCTCCTTCGGGCTGACTTGGGCATTGCTCCACTCACCCTTCTGTACTTTCCCCGGCCCGGACCTGCTGGTCTTCCTTAGCTTCTTTGCAGGGGGGTCTGGTTATTCTGCAGCAGGACAATAACCTTAAACATACAACCAATGTCATTAAGAACTATCTCCAACATAAAGAAGAACAAGGAGTCTTGGAAGTGATTATATTGCCCCCACAAAACCCTGATCTGAACATTATCAAGTCTGTCTGGAATTGTATGAAGAGACAGATTGATTTGAGAAAGCCTACATCCACAAAAGATCTGTGGTTTGTTCTCCAAGAAGAAACAACCTCCCTGCCAAGTTCCCTCAAAAACTGTAACTAGAAGAACTTATTTGAAGGGAAAGGACAGTCACACCAAATACTGATTTGATTTATCTTTTGTGCAATCATTTTGCATTTTGTTAACTAATAAAAATAAACTATTAACACTTCTATTTTTGAAAGCATTCTCACTTTTCAGAATTTTTTTACACCTGACAGAAGCTTTTGCACAGTACTGTATATATTAGAAATAGCTACAATATGCAGTATATAATATAATAGGTTATGTAGAAAGTTAACATTCTTTTTATTTCAGTAACTAAATACAACTTTTACCTTATCTTAGAAGCTCAAGAGAACAAAGTCATGATTACATGTCCAGTCGCTGTCAGATGACATGCCAATACCTTAAGCTATGTGGTGCTGGCCAGCCGCAGAATCTACAACAAAGGTCTGTTAGGATTATAATGCATGGAAGTGGCCAAAAGAGCTGCCAACTATTTCACAGCAAACCACAGTTTTAGAAAAAGGTAACATTTTACTGAGAGACTTCTGTCTCAAAATTATAGATGTGGTTTTGTTCTTATCTCTTAGGGAGAATCTGAACATTTTAAGGATTATGTTTTCAATTTGGCAAATTTCAACATTTCTATTGGTAAATTAGAATAAAATTGAGCAAAGTAAAATTGTTTTGCTAGTTCAATTAACAAAGCAAGTACGAAATTGATATTAAAATTTACTTTTTCCTTATAGGTGAGTTTCTCTTTTTTTCGTGAGCAACAAACATTTGAAGCAACAGTAGTAATAATAGTAAGATTCTGGATATATAAGCATTATCCTACCAAAAGCAATGATGACACATCAGTAAGATAGTTCTCTTTGAATGCGTAAATACTCTGAACAGTGCTGCCACTGTTTGCATGGGATTCTTCCCACACTCCAAAAAAACAAACTGATAGGGAATTCAGAATGTGGGGACAGTAAGTAATAGTAAGATCTGTAGCTGTAAGCTCTGCAAAATGTTGGTGCTATATAAGAAAGTAAAATACCTAAAAATATACATACATGTGCTACTAAAGCCGTAAGATGCCAACAAGCACTTTTTCAGAGCCACCAAATCTGATTGTGGACACCATGAGAACATAAATAGTGTACATAGTTATATAACTGTATGTGCAGTACCAATTGTTCTTAGGCCCCAACTGTAAGGGTGGATTTGGACAGGGTGAGGAGAAGCCAGTTGTTGGGAACGCTTCCCAACAGTTGGCTGCTTGGTAAGTGGGGGTGAAGCACTGCATTTACATGCAGCGATCGCTTGTCCTCATACAGCTGCATTGTTTCTGGGCAACAGAGTGCTGTTTAGATCACAATCTGCTGCCCAGAAATGAGAATTTACTTGCAAGCACTAACAAAAGTTTCACCCGAAGAACGAGTGTTTCGGGTGATCAGCTGCACCTTTAGATGGGCAGATTGTTGGTAAGAAGCGTTCGCAGGAACATTCGTTCAGATAATCAGCCCAAATATTAGGTTTATAAATCCACCTCAACCGTCTACGCTACTGATATTATCATAGTGTCCACAATCAGAGGTGGCAGCATTGAAGAGGTACTTCTTGGTGTGTTAGAGGTCTAGTAGCATGGGTATATATATATATTTCCTACTGTTAATCATTGCAATATTGATGACAGTCTGAACATAGGCGGGGGGGGGGGGGTATCTCAAGAGTCCAATCCATACCAATGCAAACAAAGGCACTATTCTAGCAAAGAACAGCAACTCTGCCACTGCACTGAGACTGGCTTTACCGAGTGCTCTTTTTGTTCATAGTCTCATTAAAGGGGTTTTCCAAAACTCCTCTGGATGGGTCATCAATATCTGATTGGTGGGGGTCTGACATCAGGGACCCCCGCTGATCAGCTATTTGAGAAGGCACTGACTTTAAAGTTAATTTACATTTACAGTGTCTTATTGTTAGGCAGGGTTAGTAAATCTGTCCATTAATGCATAAAGATATATATATATATTTGCTAGAAAACATTTACAGTTTTCAAATTGAGTCTTGGTTGCATAGATTGATTTTTATACAGGGAACGGTGATGTTTATCTTCAAAGATAAGTTATTCCTCAGTCTTGGAAAAGAGTGGAGGCATTTGTAGATGTCAACCATATCGACAGTCCTGAAAGTGCTGAGGCACAACTGAATTTTTCCAGTTTATCTTATCCTGTGTAATGTCTCTAGAATGCAGCTCCATTCCTTGAAATACTGGAATGTACTCTGAATGATACTCCATCCATCAAGCCAAGGAGCTCAGATAGTCAATTTACAATGAAATGCAATTTTGAGATAAAGCACTTCTTGCACACTCTGGCTCAAATCCAAAACTACAAATGTTCACAGAAGGAATCAAACTCCTCATGTAAGAGGGAAAAAATAAGATCTTTTACTGATTTTGGACCATGTAAGCCTCTGCTCTTTCATAATTGATTTGCATAAGAAACTGACAGCGAAAAGTAGTAAATTTTAACTTGACACTTAGCAAGTTACAGTTGCAGCAAACTTAAAGAGGACCTTTCACCTCTCCTGACATGCTTGCTTTAATAGCTTCATGCATTCCCCGTGTAATAACAAGTCTGGAGCATCTATTCTTATGTTTGTATGTTGTGCCATTCCTTTATTATTTCTACTAGAAGTTATGAAGGAATTGCTAGCAGTCTGCAGTAAGGGTACACAGAGGTAGTAACAAGTTGGGGGTGTGTACCTGCACAGACTCACTATATCCAATCAGTGCTGCCATTTTTAGACTGTGCAGGTACCCCCCCCCCCCCAACTGGTTACCAACCCTCTGTACCCTTACTGCAGACTGCTAGTAATTCATTCATAACTTCTATCAGGAATAATAAAGGAATGGCACAGCATAGAGCCATAAGAATAGATGTTCCAGAATTGTTATTACATGGGAAATGCATGAAACTATTAAAACAGACATGTCAGGAGAGGTGACAGGTCCTCTTTAAACTTGATTTTTTTCTAGCTTTTTTGTCTGTTGATTTAAAGTTTTCTGCAACTGCATATTTAATGTCTAAGCATCAAGTTAACATTTGCTTCATCTAAACAAAACAGAAATTGTACATTTTGTATACTAATGCTGAATAAAGTGACTGAAAGACCTGAAAATATTTCAGATTCCATGTGTATTAGTAATCATATAATATTTTTGCTTAACTCTCCAATGGCACAGCATCAAGAATACAATAGTAATAGCACTAATAGCAATAATTTCTCTGTTGAATGAGAAGAAATTGAAAAATACATTTTATACTGCTTGAATAACAGGTCTAGAAAATGTAACTGACTAGCCGATGAAAAGCCTGCACACAAAGATAACGCTAGCTAGATATAATTTGTTAATTGCCATCTACAAAACTTTAATGTGGTCACATGTATAGTAAACTACATGACAGTTCCCCCTGCTGCTGTTTCCCAGTTCCTAAATACTGGAATTTATTTATTCAGTGGTGCTGCAGAAAAAAAATCTAGTTTAGAAAATATTCCTACAGCACCGTCTAGTAATAGCTACTGTATGATGTTATAGCCAAAAACCCTCGATCTCTAGAAGTCAAAATATCTCTATTTCTGGGGTTATTTCACTGTATGCCATTTTATACTGTTATATTAACAGCAGAGTTTCATACAAGCTACGGAGAAATGTCATATATCAGATATATTATCTAGCAAGTCATGGATAATCTTGAAATATTCAGCTATTAGAATTAGATGAACTATATATTACAATGTCTTTATAGTCTTTTCACCTCTGTCAGCATTAGCAATGCCTCATCTGCCAGTAGTACAGTTTCCATGGAGCCAAAAATATACTACGTATAATATACAGTATCCTGCCCATGTTAATAGCTTGAGCCTGGATTCACACATGCAGTTTTGGTGCAATATTTTAATCCAAACACCACACTGAAAACACGACAGGAGTATCAGTCGTTCCTTTATACTTTTCCACCTTTTTTACATCAATTTCTACCACTTGGTAGAACTACATCAAACTGCCTCTATGAATCCAGCCTAAGAGCTTCACACATAATTTTTGGTAACATTTTTTATTAGCATTTTTTACAGTAGTGTGTTTTTTTGTTATAACTTTATATTTAGAACAGTCATTTTCAGGTGTTTTCCAACTCCCATAGAAATCAGAATTAGAAAAAGCTTTCTCTATAGTAGATTTCAAATTTAAAGGGGTAATCCCATGACTAATTTAAAAAATGAAAATCATATACAATCTAGTACATGACAACCTCTTTCTAACAAAGCTAGAACCAACCCTGATCAGATAGAACCTCACATGGATCCAGAGATCTCCCCATCCATTGCTCTACTAGATTTATATCACGCTGCCAGCTCAAGGGGAGTGTCTTCTCTGCTGCGGCTAAGGGGGCGTGTCCATGATCTCCCTATCACAGCTCAGGAGGCAGTTGAAGGAAGAAACTGAGCATGTGCGACCATCTCAGTGAGCAGGTCAAAGAAATAAGAAAAAGAACAAACAGCAGGTGGCGCTATACAGATATATTTTATTCAATAACTCAGTGGCTATGCTAAATTTTTAATTACATGTAATTACAAAAGTATTCAGATCCAGGTGCTGGTTTGAAAACTGTAGAATATTTTTCATGGGACAACCCCTTTAATGTAAACTTTTTAAAGTAACATCTGGCCGCATAAAAAACATGTTTGATTCCATACAGACTTTGATACTACTGCAGATGTATAAGATTTTATTTTAGATCTGTATTATTCTTCTTGCCAATATGGTCATTGTATATCATTGTGTGTATACTATTTTGACTTCCTGATAAACAGATTGTTCCTTTAGAAAAATGCTGCTAAAAAACACCATGAAAGACACAATAAATGGAAAATAACTATACGTGAAACCAGCAGAAATAGCTTTTCAGTTTGTTTTCCCAGAAACTTTTTAGAAATATGTTCACCAGTGAAGTACCGAATAATCTATTGGCACTTTCAATAAGTAGCTTATTGTGTTTTCTTGTGGAACCCACCATATATTGCTGCATTGCTTTGTCATTAGGTCCAATGAACTCACCCATAGGACCTATAAACTTTATCTTCCAGACTCTCCACCTGCACCATGCCAAGTCCCGATGCTGCTATTCCTAGTATAGTGAATACTGCCTTGGGCTTATTATTTTGGTACCACAGCTTAATGGAAATGCATGTGATCAGAAACACACAAACGTAGAAGTCCAGGGGCTCCTCATTCCATGTTCTTCCGACATAGTGTATGGTATGCACGCTCCCAATGAAATTACCATAGGTTGTAGAAAATACATACTTTCCATGGGCATGCATGACCAGTGGTTCAACAACAAATAGTGGCCTTCTTGAAGTAAGATATAAAAAATTGTAGGAAATCTTGAAGTAATAGCTATATTTCTGTACATTATTTTTGGAATACTTATGACAATGAGCACATAATTATATAAAAGAAAGGTAAAGTGCATTCTATAGATTAAGTAACAAAGTCTGAAGACAGTAGTTGTATTTTCTCTGAAAGCCAAGTGTACTGAAGTGTACAGCATCAAACTGCTGACGGTATGATGTAAGGTGTTTGTGTTCTATTCTGAGAATACATTAGGTCGTGTACTGATGTGGCATAATAGAATGAAAAGCAGCTAATTCAATCAGTATAACAATGTCGATGCAAAACATTTCACCTATGAATTCTGACATTTTTCTATTATGGGATGTCAAAACCAACAACAGATATAATAAACCTACTGCAGTGCTACATATTCAGTCATGATTATTTAATATGGAGGAAAAAAACTGTCTTATTATTTCATGCCAACGCTCTTGCAGCTTCTGTGCAGATTAACAGGACAATCTCAGTAAATCAGAGTACGTACACAAAAGGAAAAATACGTTTATATGAGTCACTATAAGGAGTATATTCTCTTTGTATCATTATGTAATTATTGGAACCACTCCAGTTATCTGTTGGAACATCTCAAAGATAACATTACCTCTCCAATCTCCTAGCTGAGAATACATATGTTGGAGTGAGAGTCTTTGTCAAACATATCACGTTCGGGGAGTACTTGGAGACCCCCATACACTAGTCAACCGGTCCTGCGGAAATTATTTAATATGTATTTCCCCCTTAACTGGTTCATGAAACCAACAGTCTTTGTCCTTCCCTGGCAGAGGTGAAACTATATTGTTGAAAGTTGAAGTTCCTGGGCTCCAATGTAAAATGAAGAACATGCCCCCATCTACCATGTGCCACTCTATTCTTTATATGTGGCAGAGGGACCTTTAAGCCCTCTCATGTAATGAAACAATGTGTTATCTGATTAAAAATCTTCAGGTAAGCTTTTGGAACTTGAAATTTTTCTGCAGTCAAGCATGTTATCAACTGTCCTCTGTAAAACTGGTATAATGATGTCAGCTTAGCTTCAAAACGAGTCAACAGTGTGGCCAGGCAGTAAGTTAAGTGGTAGGATACATAGCTAGAGGTATAACCAGTAGAAAGAGAGGAAGTCATGCTACTCTATAGAGCTCTACTGAGACCAAATCTGGAGTACTGCACTTGGTTCTGGAGACCTCAGGTCTACTAACGACATTGGAAAAATAGAAGGGATCCAAAGACGTGATGAAAATAGTGGAGGCTCTAAAACTTATCCAGAAAGACTTACAGAACTAAAGGCCCTTTTTCCCCGGTTGACCGTGCAGACAGCTATTGGAAACAAAGCACTCATTCCCGATAATTGCATGATTATGAGAGTTGGTGAGAGCTTAATTTACATGAGACAATTACCTCCAGTGTATGGGCAAAAGCAACTGCTATTTCAATGGCTTGTCCCCATACATATTCATTGAGCTGCAGATCGCTGTTTACATAGGATACCCTGCCATCCTTATCCATGGGACAGATGATAGATATTAGATCATGGGTTGGTCTGACCACTTACCTTGTTCAGAAGAGAAATGTTTTAATAAAAAATTGAATGTGAGAACAATGGGGCACAATCTGAATTTGGTTGGCGGTAAGATTAATGTTAAGTAATGTTAGAAAGTGTTATTTTACTGGAAGAATAGTCGATGCTTGGAACAAACTTCCAGGAGATGTGTTTGAAAAATCAACAGCAAGTGATGTTAAAGGGTTTGTCCAAGTTATTTTTATTGATGACCTATCCTCAGGATAGGTCATCAAAATCAGATTAGCAGGCATCCTCACTAATTGCAGTGGCGTACTAAGGTGGGGGCGGGGGGTGTGATCCGCCCCGGGTGCCAGCTCTCAAGGGGTGCCAGAAGCAATGAGCACTTCCATCAATACAGATGGAAGCGCTCATTGCTGGAGTGCAGGAGCTGGGTCCTGTCACTCACCGCTCAGCTCCTGCGCTCCTCCTCTCCCTCAGGCCCACAGCACTTTGATTGGTGAAGCAGGAAGACTTCTCCCTGCTCCACCATTCAGGCTGCAGGCACTGATCGCACTGCTGGAATGTGTGGAGCCTACAGCCCGGAAATCTGCATAAGCTCCGCCCACACCTTACTGCAGAGCGATCTGTGCCTGCAGAGAAGAGAGGACTTCAGGAACGGGACAAGGTGAGTAGCTGCTGTGTTTTTGTTTTTTTTTAATACAGAGGGGGCATTACTACTCTGGAGGGGGCACAGGGGGCATTACTACTCTGGAGGGGGCATTACTACTCTGGAGGGGGCACAGAGGGCATTACTACTCTGGAGGGGGCACAGGTGGCATTACTACTCTGGAGGGGGCACAGTGGGCATTTTTACTATGGAGGGGGGCAGAGAGGGCATTACTACTCTGGAGGGGGCATTACTACTTTGGAGGGGGCACGGAGGGCATTACTACTCTGGAGGGGGCACAGGGGGCATTACTACTCTGGAGGGGGTACAGAGGGCATTACTACTCTGGAGGGGGCATTACTACTTTGGAGGGGGCACGGAGGGCATTACTACTCTGGAGGGGGCACAGGGGGAATTACTACTCTGGAGGGGGCACAGGGGGCATTACTACTCTGGAGGGGGCATTACTACTCTGGAGGGGGCACAGAGGGCATTACTACTCTGGAGGGGGCACAGGGGGCATTACTACTCTGGAGGGGGCACAGTGGGCATTTTTACTATGGAGGGGGGGCAGAGAGGGCATTACTACTCTGGAGGGGGCATTACTACTTTGGAGGGGGCACGGAGGGCATTACTACTCTGGAGGGAGCACAGGGGGCATTACTACTCTGGAGGGGGTACAGAGGGCATTACTACTCTGGAGGGGGCACAGGGGGCATTACTACTCTGGAGGGGGCACAGATGGCATTACTACTCTGGAGGGGGGCACAGAGGGCATTACTAATGTGAAGGGTGCACAGTGGGCATTTTTACTATGGAAGGGGGCAGAGAGGGCATTACTACTCTGGAGGGGGCACAGAGGGCATTACTAATGTGAAGGGTGCTCAGTGGGCATTTTTACTATGGAGGTGGCACAGAGCCAGAGGGCATTACAACAATGAATGGGGCACAGACGGCATTATTACTGTGAAGGGGGCACAGTGGGCATTATTACTGTGAAGGGGGCACAGTGGGCATTATTACTGTGAAGGGGGCACAGTGGGCATTATTACTGTTAAAGGGGGCAAAATGGGGATTATTACTGTGAATGGGCACAAAGAGGGCATTACAAGTGTGAGGGGGCACAATGTGGGCATAACTACTGTGAGAGGGCACAATGTGGGTATAACTACTGTGAGGGGGCACACATCTGTACGAAATTACCGTGACGTTTGTACAATGAGGGCAATACTACTGTGAGGGGGTACGATTTTTTAACATATTGGGGGGGTGCCAGAGAAAGGACCCGCCCCGGGTGCGAAACACCCTAGGCACGCCACTACATAAAAGTGGCCAGTCTGCACCAACTAACATAATTGGCACTGACCGTATAGTTAGGCAACTGTTTAAACAAACAGTAAAAGAGCAATGCAAGTGAAGTGAGTATAAATATCTACAGTATGTAAATCTGTTGAACAGAGATTTCCTTTAGCAATATCTTAATTCCCTAATGTGGACTTTCCCGAACAGAATATCTATAATTTTCCCAAAGCTGTATGAGTTTACTGTATTTTATATGTCTAATTTACACATGGACATTAAACAGATATATTAGTCTCTAAACTATTCTTAACTAAGCACATAGTCATATCATATAGCAGGTCTCCAGCAGTTTTAGCTGTATCTTGTAACCTGATCCTAAATTGTTGTTGGGGCTCGTAGCCTGGAACATGCATTAGCGGAAGAAATGTGACAAATTTATTCCTGTTTAGAAATGAGATGGCATAACCATGATATAAATATACAGTGGGTGCATTGTAGAGACTACACAGGTATATTGCTGGTTTTATATAGCTTCCTTTAAACTGGTTAGCAGTTAGCAGATAAGTTATTAGCATGGTTCTACATGAGTATGACCACCTATGACAAAGACAAGGTTACGAAATCTATTTCCAATTATTTAATGCAACCCAAATAATGGAAATACTGAATGCATTTTCCTACTTTGCTAGATAAATGGCTCCATTGTCTGCAATAAGTGGGATAACTATAACAGATAAAGAATGGATAATGGAATACAATGTTGTACTACTTTCTGATAAGAAATTCATTGTCTACCTCCATTCATTCTTATTAGTAATGCCTTATAAAGTTGTAAACTATTAAAGGAGTTCTCCTGTCTATAGACAATTTATTAGTATGGTTTGAATGGAAATGAACTGCAGTACCCCCCGCCATGGCCATTATACCGTGGCTGCCCAAAACAGCTGTTGGGTTGGGGTGCTGGATGTCGAAACCCCAACAATCTGATTTTTGATGACCTATCCTCAGGATAGATCATCAGTATCTGTAGCCCAAACAGCTGCATTATGAATAGTAGTCAACGGCAGGTTAGGAACAAGGTCTGGAGACCATTTATATATAAAATGTTAATTGTCAAGGGAACATTATGGCCATCATGTTGGTTGTACAGTGCTGATTATCATATCCAATTTAAAATTTAATGGTGGGTGAGGACAGTCACCTATCAGCACAGCAAAAATGAAAGAATGGACCTGATTGCTTGCCAAGAGCTACAGCTTCACATTTGTTTTGCACCAGTTTTGATACATCTGCCGCAAAGTGTGCCACCATCTAAAATGACAGGCACAGTGCAGTATTGTCCTCAGCAGTGTAATAATACAAATGTCTCCTAGTTTCTTCCAGAATCTTAGAGGACATTGTGGCGTGCTTTAATGCATGCTATCTTACCGAAGTATTTGCTTCTAGAAAAATTGTTTCTAAGGGGCATATGATCCCTCAGAGAGTGTAATACGTGTTACTCACCTCACTTGGTTCCAGGCAGATGCAGCTTAATCTGCCAGTTGTGTCCTGTTGCTAGGTAACTGGATGCTTAATTTCTCCTTTTCCAGTGATGCTTTGGCCCTCTGCTGTCTTCCACTGGCCACCTAGGGTTGCGTGGTATGAATCAGCTGCTGATAATGTCAGGCCTGGCAGCATATGCTTAAGAGATGATGTCAGGAATTCCTTGCCTGCAGAAGTACATTCTTTACTGTCTATTGTTCCTGTGTTTTTAATTGAATTCGGTTTCTGTTCCTGACCTTGGCCTTGTTTCTGGATTACACAACTTTCTCATCCTTTGGACTTTCTCCTGGCTTCACTTCAAGTTCTATACTACAGCGCACCCACTGACAATCAATGACCTCTGGGGACCATGACCTGGTAACTCAAATGGAGAATATGATCCCAATGTGGGGGTTTAGGATGAAGAACAGGGAGATACCTTAGATTCCACAACCAGCCTAGCCAAAGCCAAACTGATTGCAGCTTAGAGGATCTACTTCTCTTGTGAGAAACCTATTGTGGAACACACTCTGGTCGGCATCCGTGATATTGCGGATCCGCAATACCACGGCCATCTGAAGGCCCCTTATAGCTAGGAAAATATCATGAGGGTAATGTTTGAAGTCAGTTGTCCTTGAATCTAAATTCCCATTATGGGGAAATTCTCTCCTACATGCAAACAGTGGTCATCCTCCACATGTAGTGAAGAATGTCTCAGTTGGAGAGTATATCGAGCGAGGAGGATATCCACAGATAAAACAGTTGCTTTAAGGAATATAAGTTTATTATGGAAAAATTATGAAAGAGAGGTTACACCAATGCCCATTTAGAAAATAAAACTAGAAATACACCTTCTACTAAATCTACGGATGATCTATTGTCAGAGAAATCTGCTAAAATAATAAAAGGGCAAAAACAACTAGTATTTAGTTCGAGCTATAGCAAAGATTATAATAATATAGTAGTTATTAAGAAACTAGAGCTGTGATATAGAGATCACTCATTACAGGACATATTGGAAGATAAGGTCTGATCTGTAGCAAAGCAAGCACATAGTATTGGTAATATGGGTGTCATCTACGTATTTTAAATGAATGTGCTACTGCATGCTGTGGGACATGTAGATTTATTAAAAACACAAAAGAGATCACAGTGATTTTATTCATTGTTCTTCCAAATACACAATGTAATATATGTTGATTATTAATAATATATGTTGATTGTGAAAAAAAAACAATATGTGGGAAGCACAATGAGATCGCTACAAAAATGTATTATTAAACTTACATATTGTTAGTCCTAGTTCACACAATGTCAGTGGCTTAGAGACATTTTGCTGAGGTGCATGATGGCAGGGTGGACAGGTTACAAGTAAGTGCTATAGAGAGTGTATGCAAATCAGATAGAGGAGGGGATTGGGAGCATAAATTACAAGCCAGAGAAATATTTTGGATAATAAAATTAAATACCCCTTCCCCAAAGGGATTAAATAAGAGAAATGATATGCTCTATTTTTACTAGTTTCATGAAACAGAGCCATCCTGCACACTCTGCGCACAATTTGATAGAGTTTTGCATCTGCAGAGAAAGAAACCGCAACGCTATTGTAAGTAATATGAATATAGACCTAAAAGGACGTTGCAAACGCTTGGTCTGTTGTGGGTTAACCATTGTAGAAATTCAGTGTTGCGCTTGAGTGATTCACATGGATACAAAGCAGAGTTATCCTCAGTTTATACTCATGCCATGACTGAGGACTAGAACTTGTTGGCTACTGTTTGCTTTTGTACAGGATGTTTTTAATCATAACTGAATAAAGAAGATAAGTTTTATGGAAGTGCTGGAGAAGTGGATGTATTTTTCTGAAAGCTCTCCAGGCATGATCACCTTTACACTGTGTGAACCTGTCAATCAAAGTGGTGAGGGCGCGGCAGTTGCAGAGAGAGCTCAGATTCTAGGTGTAATGGCAACACCCCCGTTGCTCCTTGAGTAGTGAAACTAAGTAACATAGTTTACTACATCCACCTTCCCTCGGGTAACCAATTTATTTCATGGGTTCATTTGCTGTATGGTAACACTACAGCTCTGTTGAGGGTCAATGGTTATCTAACTGAATCCTTTGTGCTGGGCAGGGGAACTTGACAGGGTTGTCCTCTGTCTCCACTGCTATTTGCATTAGCTACTGAGCCATTGACAGTAATTATTAGAAGCCATCCCCATATCACTGTTTTTAGTCAAGCAGGCTTAGAGAAAAAAAAGTGGCACTATACTGTTTGCATACGACACCTTGTCATTTCAAGCCAAATGCATGTAGTCATGGATACTACTGACACTTTTGGTCGCTACTTTGGCTTAGCTATTATTTGGAATGTCCTTCTGCCATTGGATATTATACTGAGTGGTATGCCCATTCTGGTCTACAAGTGGTCACTGAGTTTAAATATTTGTTTGTCCTTGTTTCATGTTGCTTCACTGATTATGAGAAACTGAACCTGTCCACACCATGGTTTTGCATGGATAAGATTAGAAACTCTTTAGCATAGTAAAGTAGACGGGGCCCTGGGACTTCCAACTTTTGGGTATACTTTCTGGCAGCTACGTTTCAGCACCTTTGCGGGTTAGATGTTAGGGACCCTCAGCTTACTGTGTTGCAGAAATTTCTTAATAAATCCAGTTTGCATGAGGCTCTGGAAGCTAAAAAAAATTATAGTTGTCTGGGCATCAGTTTCCTACACTGGTGCTAATACATATAGTGTGGTAGAAGATACGTGATATGCAAGCTATAAAAGGAACAACACAATATACTTCATTGTGGGATACCCCACGATTATCTAAGTTGTTTTAGTTAGAGGTCATTAGTAGCTGAAGGCAGAAGGGTCTTACTAGGTGGTCCCATGTTTTGGAAAATAATATGCTGAAATCTTATATGCAGCTTCAGAATACCAATGATATGCCTTCATCTGGATTTACAGGTACCAGCAATTGTGGAATGCTTTCCAGGCCAATCATAATGGAAGGAATGAGTGCACTATTATTCTGAATCAATTTATTTGCTCTGCTGAGTGTTTAGAATCCTCATTGGGGTTATTTCCCTTTAATATTATTCCCTTTTGGAAATGTCCTTACACGTAGTAAGGAGGAGGACTTTGGTTCTACTGAAAGAGAACCAATGACAGGAGATATTGAAGAGGTGTTAGGTCAGTGGCCCGTGTGTGCCATTGCCCCACTACTTCAGGCGGGCAAAAGCAGTGCTCCACTCACCCTGGGTTTTTGACAGGTTGAGCTCTCTGGCAACACCTCACCTTTGGTTCTCTGAGCAGCTGCTACGTTGTTTTAATCAGCCTCTGATAAATGCCATGCTGTTGATCTCATTCTCTGCCTGAGTAATAGGTTCATCTAGCTTTTAGTCCCTGCGTAAGGTGTGCTGTTGAATTTGTCTGCCTGTGTATCGCCTTCTGCCTGATTCTTGTCTCTAACATTCCACTTCCTGACCTGACCTGTGCCTGATTACTATAGTGACCCTTTGCTGCCTGACCTCAGATTGTTTTCATAGATTCGTACATACTCTGCCTGCCCTAACCTTGATCTGTTACAGAGTACAGGTTTTGCCTGATTTCACAGTGCCCCACACTAGTGGCCAGCTGTCAACCACATTGGGACTACACTAGGTGTCAGCAGCCTGGTGGCTCTCCTGCAGCAAAGACCAGATCCCTGTATAAGGGTTAAAGAATGAATATCATGCAACTGCCAGGATAACAGCCTTTATCAGTTTAGCCAAAAGTCAAACCAGTTGGTTGACACAGTGGTTTCACACCCACTGATTGTAACATGAGGGTTCCACAATTATTGCTCAGTAAAGAACTTAGGCTTTTTTTACATACACTTGTTGCACAGAGTATATGCAAAGAGGTATCTTCCAGGGAAGGAGAACCATTTTGCTAGTGCTGACATTTGAAAGTGGCTCCCTATGAGTCAAATTCTGACTTTTTAACAAGCCTTGGGATATGATAAGGGAAAATAGCCAAATATCTATCTACAGAAAGATGTTTCAGGGTACGGAATAGGGATGTTGCTGGCTGGTTGGGGTGCATTGAATGGAGTTCAGGGGGTACTGGCTCTCCAGAAGTACCCCGAAACAGCTGTCTGCGGGTGGATAATTGGCTTTGCTATTTTCCCATTTCATGTCCCAAGGCTTGTTAAAAAGTCAGACTCTGACTCATAAGGAGGCACTTCCAAAAGCTGGCTGTAGAAAGATATTTCATTTTCTCTGGAAGATCCCTCTTTGCATATTATTTTCCAATGGAGCATTACCACTAAGTCTCCATACACAGCTGGTCTCTTTAAAAACAGCCATTACAGTCCCCTTCCCCCAAAGACAGTTTATAAAACTCTCACATTTCTATCTGATATCAGAATCTAAATGTCTTCTTTGTAAGGCTGAAATGGCTGACATGGTGCATATGATGTTTTTGGGTGCGTTTTGGTGAATATCATCAATTCAGTGTATTCTGTAAATGCTGACATGACCCCATTTGTTTTTATATTAGATGCTTCTTTTTTAGCATCAAGAGAATTGATGAGATACTGTCTGGGTTTAATATAGGTGAGGATTAGATTCCTTATTTTGTCACTGGCGATGGGTTTGTTGGTTGGAGGGTTTTTTTTTAATCTGTAATCTGAACTGTGCCTCTGTATGTATGCTGGACTTTTCTCCTGTTATTATTTTTAACTGTAATGTTTATTGCAATGCCAGCACAAAATGCCATTCCCTTCTATTATTCTAATGTATGTCCTAATTTAGGCTATTTTCACATCTGCGGCAGAGCACTCCAGCAGGCTGTTCCGGCTTAGAACAGCGTGCCAAAGTTCTCCGGATCGGCATTGCTGAATACTGTCGCCTACCCACCAGAACCCATTGACTATAATGGGGTCCGGCAGAGATCCGGCCACCATCCGGCACACAGTGGTCTTTGTCCAGCCGGTTCCCAGCATTCTGCGCCGGATGGCCACAGATATGAAAGTAGCCTTAGCAGTTACAGTATGTACATATGTCTAAAATATTGAAATAATGGCTGGCGGGGTGGGAAAAGTCTGAAGGTTGGGCATGGATGCAGAGGTATATTGGACATACAAGACTTTTCAAGATTGGTGCACTAGATGATTTACTGCATTTCTTTTGTTTTGTTTTTTTGGGTGGGTATTTAATGATTTCCTGTATAACATTCAAAAATCTAATAAAAAGATGCAATCAAAAAAATGAAAAATGTTTATGTTGCCAAAGGCTTAAAGTACATACCATATTTTCTTCATTATACACCCCAGTATGTCTAAACATTGCAAATTGCCAAATGGATCAAGTAACTCCTAAATACAAGATCACTGACGATAACAGTTCAGTTACAATTATAACTGCCAATAATGAACGTACTGAACACAAATTTGTAAGATAATGTTGTTTTCTGATTAGGGGTAAAGTAAAAACAAAATAAATTAAACAGGATAGCTTTAAATTAATCACAGCTCACTCTGCCAACTCTGCAGGAATACATAAGAATATTTGCTAATAAGGCTGCCTTCACACAGTCAGTTTTGGTCAGTGTTTGATCAGTAATTTCCATTAGTGATTGTGACTTGAGCCAAATCCAGAAGTGGAGCTTATACAGAAATAAGGCGTAATGAAAAGATTTTTTCCTGTTCTGTGTTTTTGACCTGTATCTGGTTTTGACTCACAACCTTTTTGCTACTTTTTGTAGCACTTTTGATTTTAGCTAAAATGAAGTGACAGCTGCAGTTCACAATACTGCATGCAAGTCCATTTACTGCTTTGAACTACAGTTGTATTTCAGTAGGTAAAATAAAAAAATGTCACAAAAAGTCTAGGTGTTGCCCCAGCCTGAGGGTGCTGCCACATGTTGCTGCTGTGTTTTGGTTGTGGCATAAAAAAATAATGCATCAAAAAAACGTATGCAGGTAACAACATATTTGTGTTTCTGCTGCGTTTCCTTCCAGCAAGGGAAACACACAGCAAACATGAATGAAATGAACGTAACTCAACTTTGCAGTTTTTATGTGTTTCTGTGTGTGATTTGCTTTTTTTTCCCTTTGTTGGAAGGAAATGCAGCATAAACACAGACGTGCCATTGCCAAAACCACACACGTTTTCTGATGCTTTTTTTTTTTTTGCCATATCCAAAACACAGCATGGCCATGACATGTGCCAGCATCCTTAGGGTTGATTCACATGAACGTGCTCAGTCCCGGAAACATGGTCTGTATTTCGGCCACACCAACAACGACCGACCACGGCTCCCCTGACCCGAATTGAGTGCATCATAGTGTTTTATGATAGTCAGTTCTTATCCGATCGCAGGTGCAGTACAAGTTTACTCCATATGAACATACAGAGTATCTTGTTTTCTCAAGAAATGCTTGGAGAACTACATTAATGAGGGTGGATGTTAAATAATTTTATTTTTTAATTTTATGGTTTCAACCTTTTGCATTGCACAGTCAATCTGCATCCAAATCCTCATGTAAGATGTGGATTTTGCAGCAGATTTGTCTGCAGCATAAGGATGCTGGTAAGCGTTTTTGGTGGGGAAAAAAAAAACGGTGGTTTTTGTCCGGCTGATACCTACCTCATTACTGTCAATAGCGAATTGTGGTGAACTAGAGAATATGGCAATGCAGGATCTGGCAAAATCCGTCAGGCTGTTCTCTGCTGGAACAGCCTGCCGGATCTGCTTGACAGAGATGTGAATGAGGCCTTAATTACAAAACAGAGTTACATTAATGTCATTTTAGTCTGCTGTGTGTTTTCCCTTTGCTGGAAGAAAACCTCTGGTATGTTGTTGCAAAAAATGTAAGTGGTTCTTGAACACTGCATGTGTTTTCTTTTCTGCATCCAAAATGCCCACAACATATGTTTCATGCCGGTCTTTGTTTCTCCCCTGCGCTGACGGAGGATTGGGCTAATTTATGATGAGGCAAAATCAGGCGCACCTCTGGCAGTCCATGCACCTAGAGTGAAAATTTCCCGAGAACCTGTAAACTCATCGGGGCTAAAGTCGCAGCCAAGCAACACCGTTGCCACCCCACCCTCCTTGGACCCCACCACTCCCTCGACACTCACAAGTGTCGAATGTGGCGCAAAAAACGCATGTGTGACAAAATATTATGTTGTGGACTTTTAAAAAGTCACAAAGCTGAGTCTTGTGGCTTTTTTTTACACCTGAATCTTGCATAGTGAGAGACAAAAGTAACCTCCAAAGATTTGTCACACAACAGCTTAAAGGCTATGTACACCTTTGGAGTCAAATTTTTTATGATTGAATTTAAATTATTTTTGGCTAAAAATCACATTTTTAATTGCTCTTTATTACAAATATTGAGCTGTTGAGTCACAAAGGGTTAACTGTCTAGCTGGGTGACTGGTACTTTCACTTTCACTTTGTGCCGGTCATCTAATTACCCTTATCTGTAAACTACTGAGAGGTCATAAACACTTATTTAAGCTACATTCTTATCAGTAAGGTAAGGATTGAGCTTTAATGGGTGTTTATAAGGTCAGAGAGAAGAGATAAGCTGTCCGTCTGCTCCTCAGATGACGGAATTAAGAAAAAATCCACAGGCAGCTAGTAGAGCACCTTAGCTCTGTACACAAAAAAGGATTCCATATTGTTAATAAAGACCAATTGAAAAAGTGATTTTTAGGTCACAATAAGTATAATGCAATAATAAAAAAAATTGTTCCCAAAGGTGTACATAGCCTTTAAATAGTAATTTTTGCATGATTTTTTTACCCCGTCATTCTTCATGATATTCTGTTATTTAATATCTGCATCAATGTTGCATGAAAGCTGCTCCAGAAACACAGTGCATACTACTGAACAATGCTAGGTTGTATGAGGGTTTTACTTTATTCTCATCTGCATTCTGAGGAGAACCTTTGACAGCTAGATCAAAAAAGGGAGTTCTGAGCATAGTCATGTTTGCTCCAACTGTGCGCAAATCTCTTCTGCATAATTTGCACTTCACGGATATTCTGCTGCTCAGACACCATTTTTCTTGCTGATTTCTATTTAATCATAATATTATCTAGATTAATTGTTGCAAAAAGCAGCAAAATGTAAGCTGTTATTGAAGCTGCAAATAGAGGAAATTTGCTAAGCATTATCAGTACAAGCAAAGCGTGGAGCTGTGATTATTTTAATTATTTTATCTTTTATGATTTTTTTTTTATACGATGGAGAATAGTGTTTACTTTGGGCAACCTTGCACTTATAATTGGAGCAATTTTTTACAATTTTAGTAACAAAGACATCATTTCAGGTGCTTTCTTTGTGATATCAAATTGTCCTGATGACACCCTGGGATTGGAAAATTGCTGTGTTCTATTAAACGGAATTAGTCATCAAACTGTTGACTTTAATATTAGGCTCAAAGTGGTTATAGGATTGTTTTTCAAAAGGCAGGGAATGCTGTCTAACCATGTGACCACAGAAGCCAGTCACTGAAAAAGTGTAGCGCTGAACATACAGACCAGATCGCTAAGGTAAGTGACTGGCTGCAGCAGTCACATAGTTAGACAGCACATGATAAGCTTAAACGGAACTATACAAAAAATTGTGGTCACCATCGAACCAGCAGTGCTGGAGAGGTGGGATTCTAAACAGGTATTCCTGACTTTTGAAAAATAAATTATACCAATAGCAGCCCCTTTAAGCAGAGGCGTTGCTAGGGTCTCAAAAGATCCGGGGCCCAAGCCCCAATGAATATGGCCCTCAGTCACACCCCCCGGCATAAAAACCCCCACAGTCACCCCCCCAGCCGGGGCCGGTTTTAGACAAAATGTGGCTCTGGGCAAAATCAAAAGTGGGGCCAAAAATTTTGTAATAATGCGCTAACAACACAGTTACTGTATTTTTCGCTTTATAAGACGCACCACAGATTTTAGAGTAGCAAAATAAGAAAAAAATATTTTTCATCAGACCTCAGATCACCTTTTCCGACCCCATCAGACCTCAGATCAGCCCACTCAGCCCCCATCAGACCTCAGATCAGCCCACTCAGCCCCCATCAGACCTCAGATCAGCCCACCTCAGATCAGCCCACTCAGCCCCATCAGACCTTAAATCAGCCCACTCAGCCCCCATCAGACCTCAGATCAGCCCACTCAGCCCCCATCAGACCTTAAATCAGCCCACTCAGCCCCCATCAGACCTTAAATCAGCCCCCATCAGACCTCAGATCAGCCCACTTCAGCCCCCATCAGACCTCAGATCAGCCAACTCAGCCCCCATCAGACCTTAAATCAGCCCACTCAGCCCCCATCAGACCTCAAATCAGCCCACTCAGCCCCCATCAGCCCCCATATGAGCCCACTCAACCCCCATATGCAGCGTCAGGTCATCGTGCGCATACTACGTCCTGACGCGGGATTTCTTCTTCAGGCGCGCTTTCCACCAGCGAAGATTGGTGAAAACACCCTGTTCTGTAAATAAGCCTCAGCCTGTACCAGGCTTCCAGGTTCATTGTTAGTATATCCCAGTTCAGGCCACTAGGTGGCAGCAGTGAACCGTGATATAATGATTTCAATACAGACTAATGGAGCAATTTACATCTGATGATTGTAAGTTGTGGTCCACTTAGGGGACTTAAAAAGTAAAAAATAAAAAAAAGTTTTGAAAATATTTAAAAAAAACGTAAAATCACCCCATTCTCCACACAAAAAAGAACAAAATGGCATTATAGGCATGCAAAAACACCCATACTTTTAAAATATTGAAAAAAAGTTCGCCTATATGGTGTAACAGAACACTTTATCTCCCAAGAAAATTGAATAAAAAGTAATAAACACACCCCAAAATGACAGGCTGTGTACTTAAGCTTTATTTAGCCTTTATTTTAAAAATTTCCTGTGGGGATTTGAACTCACAACCTACTACATCACAGGCAAGTACCTTAACCACTGGGCTATTGAGCTCAGTGTTGTCAATGGTGAAAAACCTCATAGAGGTTTCTCTGATATTGAAAAACCTCCTAAGAGGTTCTCTTGCATTATACAAGAGAACTTCTGTGAGGTTTTTCATCATTTACTTAACACTGAGCTCCATAGCCCAGTGGTTAAGGTACTTGCCTGTAATGTAGAAGGTTGTGAGTTCAAATCCCCACATGCGTATTTTAAAATTAGAGTCTAAACTAGACTTATAAATATACAGGGTGTTCCCAAGCATAGTGGGAATACCCCTTTCACCGTTCATAACACTAACTCCATATATGGACATAGCCATATATGGAGTCAAAGCAGGGACTCCTAACCTGGGAAATTCCCCACTCTGGAGTCCCGACTGAAGCAGGGGGCCCCCTCAGGTTGCACTGCAGCTGTCTCCACCAGTCCCGAGGTTCGGGGCATGGTAGATTGATTCGGGGCCAGCGGATAAAAAGCCCTAGCATATTTAGGCGTCCCTGCCTTTAAGTCATTAGGTTTGTGTCAGATGATAAACTATAAGTACATCATGCTGCATTTTGAATAAAACATAACAGTTTGTACTGTACTGCTAATCTGTGCTGGGGCAGGTACTGAGCAGAATTAGTCTCCTTTCCCCCTTCTGGCAACAAACAATATAGTAGACTAGACTACAGTTTGTAAGCTCCTTGAAGCGATAGAACATATGAGAGTGTCATGTGACAGGTGGTAGTGAAAAGTTTAGGAAAATTACGGGGGCTAGGTGACTTTTTTAATGGGGTTCTGTCTGGTCTCCTGTGCGTGTGTTAGGCTTAAAGGCTATGTACATTTTCAGAGGCATATTTTTATCATTGAATCTTACTCAATTTGGACTAAAAACATTTTTTTCAATAGGTTTTTATTAAAAATATTGAGCCATTCTGTCACAAAGGGTAAACTGTTTTTCTAGCTGGGTGAATCATACTTTTTACTTTCACTTTGTGCTGGTCATCTAGTAACCCTTATCTCTAATTTACTAAGAGGTCATAAATACTTAAGAACTGAGCTATAATAAGTGGCTATAATGTCAGAGAGCAGAGATAAGGAGCCCATCAGATTAGCTGGGTGAAATTCGGATCCCTCTATTAGACCATCTCAGCTATGTCCTGAAAAAATGGTTCCCTATTTGTAATAAAAAATAATTAAAAAAAAAAAAAACATTTTAGCTCAAAATGATTACAATGCAATAATTTAAAAAATGCCCCTGAAGGTGTACATAGCCTTTAAGATTATTTTAAGGGTTAAGGTTGCTAGGATAATGGATATGGATTCTGAAGATCGTTTAGGATTACGTGTAGCTTGATTCTCCTAAAGGTCTATACATTCAAGTCACAACACTGACAGTGTAGCTTTCTTACACCTAGCGAAAGAGTCTTCTTAGCTATACTGCCATGCTACTACAGAGGCTCTGCTGATTCCTTGACAAGGAGAACAGAAATTTATTTCCATTAGCTGCTCTGCAGTGCACATAGGATCACTACGCAGAGACCCAGCTTCGGAGAGTGCGCCTTAGCATGCGTGACCAGCAGCACTCAGCTCATTAAAGAGGCTCTGTCACTTGGTTGTAACCTATGTATATTTTTACATAGGTTACTAGGGCCAGTTTAGATAACCTTTCACATACCTGAATTGCAGAGTAGAGCGCAGCCGTTTTTGAGAAATTAAAAGTTTAAAAAGTATGCTAATTAGGCTTTGGAGCACCGGGGGCGGGCTCTATCCTCTGGAGCACCGCATCTTCACCGCCCTCCCGGGTCCGATGCACGCCCCCCTCGCCCTAATCCAACCCCTCCTTATCCTGATTGACAGTCCCATGCCTGCCCCGTAGTACTTAGGCGGCGCATGCGCAATAGCGCTTGCAGTGCCGAACACTGCAAGCGCTTCCATACCTCTGCGCACGCGCCGTCACTTCCACGGACCCGGAAGTGCTACGGCGCAGGCACGGGAACGGTCTAGCGCTGTCAATCAGGATAAGGAGGGGTTGGATTAGGGCCAGGGGGCGTGCATCGGACCCGGGAGGGCGGTGAAGATGCGGTGCTCCAGAGGATAGAGCCCACCCCCCCAGTGCTCCGAAGCCTAATTAGCATATTTTTTAAACTTTTAATTTTTCAAAACGGTTGCGCTCTACTCTGCAAATCAGGTATGTGAAAGATTATCTAAACTGGCCCTAGTAACCTATGTAAAAATATACATAGGTTACAACCAAGTGACAGAGCCGCTTTAAGTATGTACTTATATAAACATATATATTTACATATAAACATGTACATTACTACACACTATGAACACCAGGTGGCGCCCTACTATTTAAGTCAATGATATAAATAACTTTTCATTGGTTTGTTTGTTTTTTCACCTGAATGTATATGGCAAAGAATGTTACATTTTATGAACTATACAATAAATATATTTTATGGTTGGACAACCCTGTAACTTTTACCATGCAAATGTGTCTGCTGTTTAAGCCATACATAAACATACACCAAGCAATATTTGGGCACAGTTTCTTCCATCTCTTACCTTGTTTCTTTTGAAGTATGCTCTTCGGCAGGCTGCAAAGCACTTTTCACTGCAGAAGCTTTTCACTTCACTTCCCATGCTCAGGGAATAGCGCTTAATCCCCACTTTCTGGCACCAGGCACACATGATTTGTACATTTGACACATCATCCTCTATGGAAATAAAAGAGAAAAACACATGAAGTGCTTAGCTTCACTACAAGTAAGAAAAATATGCAGATTTACCGTATTTTTCACTTTATAAGACGCACCCGAAGATAAGACGCATCTCAGATTTTAGAGTAGGAAAATGGGAAAAAAATATTTTTCATCAGACATCATATCAGACCCCCCATAAATTTCAGGACATCACATCAGACCCCCATCAGACCTCAGATCAGCCCAGTGTGCCCCCATCAGACCTCAGATCAGCCCAGTGTGCCTCCATCAGACCTCAGATCAGCCCATTGTGCCCCCATCAGACCTCAGAACAGCTCAGTGTGCCCCCATCAGAGCTCCGATCAGTCCAGTGTGCCCCCATCAGACCTCAGATCAGCTTATTGTGCCTCCATCAGACCTCAGATCAGCCCAGTGTGCCTCCATCAGACCTCAGATCAGCCCAGTGTGCCCCCCATCAGACCTCAGATCAGCCCACACAGCCCCTTAACAATAAAATAAAAACCTCTCTTACCTGTCCTGCGCCGAGGCTCCGCTCCGGGTCCGGCGCTCCTCTGGATTCTAAGACCGTCACTGCACTGTCACCTGACTGCGTGCAGCGTCAGGTCATAATGCGCGCACTACGTCCTGACGCTGTACGCAGTCAGGACAGTGCAGCGCTGCCCGGGAAGCCAGAGGAGCGCTGGACCCGGAGCGGAGCCGCGGCGCAGGACAGGTAAGAGAGGTTTTTATTTTATTGTTATGGGGCTGGGTGGGCTGATCTGAGGTCTGATGGGGGTGCCGCAGCTAAAACATACAAGTGAGCACTTCCATAATGGAAGCGCTTACTTGTATTCGCTTTATAAGACGCACCGCAATTTTCCCCCTACTTTTGGGGGGAAAAAAGTGAGTCTTATAAAGCGAAAAATACAGTAAGTACAAGAGTGGTAAGTATGGTTCTTGACCGGATCAAACTGATGATCTGTACCACTTTGAAATGGTCATTATTTCATGTATTTCTAGGTAACCTCGGCATAGAAATATCTGACTTCCTAACTATACCAGCATACATGTGAGATGTATGTCTGTAAATCTCAGCAAATTCTGGTGTTTTGGAAACAATAGGTTTAGGCTAAACCTAAGGAAGTTATCCAGGCAGTCCCCTGCTATTCAGCCTTTAACTCCTGTACAGGAATCTGGACTTTGCTGCAGGGGAACCATCAGGCCACTACGTCCTGGTGTAGTATTCATGAGGTTGACAGCTGACCCATGGGGGTCACAGACACTGATGCAGGGCACCAAGGTGCCAGGCAAAACTGTAGTCAGAGACAGGCTCAATTTAAAGCAGGCACATATGCTTAATGATAAAGAGTCTGAGGTCAGGGCAGGCAGTGGAGTGTCAATACGGAGGTCAGGCAAAGGTCAGGTCAGGCATTGGAGGATTAGAGTCCAGTACACAGGCAGAGGTCGGTACACGAGTAAACAATAAAAACTGTATATCTTTGCAGGAACTAGCAAGCTAAAAAAACTATTGCTCAGGCACCTTCCCATAGGGGAAGGTGGCTTAAATCCTCCACGTTTGCCAGCCACTGATGAAGATGAGGGTTCACACGTAGCCTATGTGGAGGGACAGAGCAGACCCTCCATGAAGAAGGCAGTTGGAGGCAGTTTGACTACTGGTAACCTCATAGAATTACTGTCTTCAATGCTCAAATGCATGTGTGCTTGGCTTTATGGCAATAGATAGATTGATAGGTTGCTCAGATAAAGATAGCGTCCTTCAGTGTGGAGTACGCAATGCAAGAAGGTAGGAGAGATCATCATCAATGCAAAATACAGGCAGGAGAATGTAGATGTTAGATGCTCAATACAAAACTTGCTCAGCAGCAACCAGCATAGAGAAGATTAATTAATCGTCTAAAAGGTTTAATGTAGAAAGTCACTCATTACAGAAGGAGACAAGTGTGAACCGTTTCTGAAGGTAAAATAATAATGATCCATGTCCTTCAAGAAATACTAAATTTATACGGTCTGATAAGCAAGGCTTGAGTGTGAGAATTTAGCTACATAAGTGAGATACGGGAGCAAGGTTGAACATGTGAAGAAACTGAATATATCAGAAGATTGAATAGTAACTTTGTGACTGTGTGAATAAGACGACATGAGAAAGGGGTGTCACCGGTAAGAGATAGAAGGTCGTGAGAGAAGAAAAAAGATATTGGTAGACAGGAAAAGAGGATCCAATCACCATAAAGTGCCCGCTCATCTAACAGTGTAAAAGAAAACCATTTTATAAGCCTTGGCAAGAAGCCCAACTAAGAGGAAATACATAACATGATAACATGCAATGGATACCTTATCATGCTTTAAAAGCTACATTTTGATAAACTTTGTAATGTGGGGAGTAAACTAGCTACTGAAAATGTGTGAGAAATAGCAAGTCATTTCTTATATAATAATAAAAAATAAAATATATTGAAATGGACAGTGCATATATTTACAAATGATATGGATTTCTAACAGTGGCATACATAGAGAAGTAAGGGCCCCATAGCAAGGATCAAACCAGGCCCTCACACAGGACGGAAGGGTTTCTGCCTAAACCCTTTTCAATGTCCCTTGGGCCATTTTTTCCACTGCCTCATTTGCTAAAAGTTGTTCCTTTAGAGGGTAGAGTTTTCACCCCCAGTAGAAGAGGAGATAATCCCAACTAAGACTGGCCCCCTCTTGTCCTGGGCCCCATAGCAGTCGCATGGTCTGCCACTATGGTAGTTACGTCCCTGCTTTCTAATGATGTAAGCTTATGTTTATGGAGAAAGACTTATCTAAAAGAAAATCTGAAGATGATTATAGAGACAGCCATTTTGTCTGCACAGTATTTAGAAAAAGCAGCCGGTATGGACCATAGACACAGTAGACTGGTCTATGGAGGTCCAGGAGGGAGTACATAAGCTGTGATATTGCCTATTGTCAATGATCGGGACTGATGGAAACAGCTAAATACAACACTCGATTCTGTTCTAGTGATCTGTGGGGTCCCAAATATGGGGCCCCTAACCATCAGATACTTATCACCTATCCAGTGGATAGTAAATGGTAATGGTTTAAACGATCAAGGAATTATTGACATATTTATATTTTTTGTTGTGTCTGCCTAATTGGTAAAGAAATTATATATTGTATGATAGCATGTGGACATTTATTGTCATTACAGGAACATCAGCCATCATATTTTCTGAACATAAATAGTACACATATAAAGTCACCGCATACCTGCTGGTGGTTTCATGAAAGGAGGGGGGATTAAAGGTACCACAATTGGCATATTTCCATGATCCTTTGACCCTGCTGGTAAGTCTGTGAGCCCATTTCCTGTGACAAGCCCTGAATAATTTAGATTTGCATTGAATGGTGAGATAACACTTTCCTCTGATACTTTTGGCTTTGGCAATGAATTTTCTGAAATAAAATGAAAACAATTATTAAAATATATACAGTATAACATCACTATGTATTGCTACAGCACTCACATCAGTCTTTCTTAATTCATTTTACACACTACTCTACTCTCCACTACAAACAATTGCTTTTCCTATATAGATGGCCTTCTTGAGCACTTTTTCAGTTGGAAATCATCCATGTGATGGATCCAAACCCATTATGCTAAACATTTTATTGTGATTTCTCTTGTAATTTATAGCTGTCACCTCTCCTGACATGTCTGCTTTTAGTAACTAGTTGCATTCCTCATGTAATAATTCTGGAGCATCTATTCTTATAACTCAGTGTTGTGTTATTTTTTTCATTATTCCTGCTATAAGTAATGAATGAATTAGTAGCAGTTTGCAATACAGGTCCAGATGGGTGTTACTAGTTGGGGGGTGTCCCTGCGCAGTCTGACAATGGCAGTAAAGATTGGATAGTGTCAGACAGCGTAGGGACACATCCACCAGTGGTAACATCTTGACCTTCATTGCTAACAGCTAGTCATTCATTCATAACTTCGTTCTAGCAGGAATAATAAAGGATTGACACATAAAGTAATACAAATAATAAATGCTCCAGAATTCTTATCACAAGGGGATGCAAGTAGTTGCTAAAGCTGACATATCAGGAGATGTTATAGGTCCTCTTTAAGACAGATGTAATAGTGCTGAATTTGTTGAGGCCTTAAATAACTTTTTTACACGTATGGCTGATCTAGTAGAAGCAAACCACTCAACACTCGTCTAAATAAAGCGTCACTGCATCTTTTAGACTAGGGCTATTGTCTACACTGAAGCTTTTATTAATTCATTTCTTCTTCTTGTTTGGTTTTCACATCATTTTTCATAAGTTATTGTCAAGTAATCTTCCAGTAAGTGACACCTGAAGATCTATGATGTATGTTGTGTTTTTAACTTTATATGTACTGTATATGTGGCACAAAAATAAATGAATCAACTTATTTTTGCATAACTATATATCACAAGTCAACAAAACCTACAAGTTATATGTAACATCTTGTGAGTGGAGGGGACCCCCTGAGTGCTGTTGGAAATGTTCCAGTTTTATAACTTTTTTATACCATAATATACCAATGTCATGCCGGTGTGAACAGTGCTGATGCATTTTTTCCCTTATTGGTCAGAGTGCAGACCAGTTGTTGCTTTGGATAATTTTGGCTGCACTGTTCCTTTAAAAATGAAAAATTCATGGGGTGGGACCAGCCCACACCAAGCAACTGTCTTTAAGGCCGAAAAATTAACTCTCTCTCTCCTATATACAATGTATATTGTAAGTGTTAGTGAGCTTTGCTGACCTTTACCTGTAGTTTATTGTGTCCAACTTAGGCTACTTTCACACTAGCGGCAGGCCTGATCCGGCAGGTGAAGGGTGCTGCCGGATCAGGCCTGCCGCAGTGACATGTGTGGAGCCGGAACCGCGCTCTGGCCCCACACATGTCACACAGTACATACATACACATAAACATACACACACATATACACAGACAAATACACATACATACTTGCATGCTCCCGGCAGGTCTTCAGAGCGTCGGAGGGACAGGACGGCACGCACAGGTGACGATTCCCCACAGCGCCCTCTGCTGGGCGCCTAGTGGAATCGTCACCTGTGCGCGCCATCCTGTCCCTCCGACGCTCTGAAGACCTGCTGGGGTGCATGTAAGTATGTATGTGTATTTGTATGTGTATATGTCTGTGTATGTTTATGTGTATGTCTATGTCTGTATGTGTGTATGTGTAGCCGGATCCATCATGAACTCCATTGAAAGTCAATGGAGGGCGGATCCGGTTACCATTGTGGTCACACCAGACGGATCCGCCCCCATTGACTTGCATTGGGGGTCATTCCGGATCCGTCTTGGTGCGGATGCCTGGACCGGAGAGCAAACCGCAGCATGCTGCGGTTTGTTCTCCGGTCTGAAGACGGAACGGAATGCTTTCAGGAGAATTCCGTTGCCTTCCGTTCAGATTTGTCCCCATTGACAATGAATGGGGACAAAACTGAAGCGTTTTATTCCGGTATTGAGCCCCTATGACGGAACTCAATACCGGAATTTTAAAACGCTAGTGTGAAAGTAGCCTAAACTCTAGTTGCTAGCTATCAAGGAGGCTACAAAGTATGCTGCAACATTGGCAAACTTGTTTGCATTGAGATTAAGGGGCTGTATTGGGGACTTAATGAGGACTCCTATTATCTCCTGGAAGCAGTGCTCATTGGGATACATTTTGGAACATTGGTACATACTTTCAGGGTATGTGGACCCAGTTTTAGCATAAGCCAAGTCAGCAAATAGGTGGTATAAACTAGAATATACAGTCTGACAATACACTAGATTTATCATTCAGTATCAGCTAGTATAATAAAGCTGGCACACATTCAGACTATCTGTCTACACATTAGACAGGATTAGTCAATGTGGGAAAATGTGTAACATAAAAAAGTAAAATATATAATGGAGAATCTGGAAAATGTTTTCTTTAAAGCAAAATTCTTGAACGACTCCTGTAATCTGGCTTTAGTAGGATCTGATGGGTGTTAGATTATCAAGTGCCCTTGATTATTATATCAATAATAATCAGTTCTATATATCCAAAATATAAATTCTATAGTCATATAAAGACAAATATTTTTTCAGAATGGTAGAGAACCAGAATGAAAGCACAATTTCCACATGCCAATACTACACTTTAACTTAATGGCAAATTGGTTCTCTGTCATCAATTGGTTTTTGCCTTCCTCTGGATCAACTTGAGTTTGTAAGTATTAAACAATTGATTGTGATGGTCATTTTCAACTATGCAATTTATAGTATGCTCACTTTGGTTTTAAATCAGAACAGTCTCAATCTGTTCTCTCTGCTCAGATGCTTGGTGAAACTCAACATTATCGTGCAGTATTACGTTGATAGGATTTAATTGAATTTCCATAAGTGACCAAGGCAAGACTGACCAGTAACATCCAACAGCCCTCTCCAGTACAACCCTTCCATTCTTGAGCAACACTGTATGCTGTTCCATGTTAACTAGAATAATTCTACCACTTGTAAGAAAGCATTACATGAATGCAATAATAAATGACAGCATTACATGAATGCAATAATAAATGACAGTAAAACGCAGTGTCATACATCATTGTCATTTCAGCAGAACATGTGATAACTGCCAAAATATTGGCCTCCAACAACCTTCATCAACAAATGCTTCAGAAACCAAGGACACCTACAGGCTACAACACCTGCAATCTATAAAATTGAAGATAATGGCTTAAAGGGGTTCTCCAGGCTTTTACTATTGATGACCTATTCTCAGGATGCCGAGTGTTGGACCCCCACCAATCTGATATTGATGACCTATCTTGAGGATCAATAGTAAAAGCCCAAACAACCCCTTTAATGAACTGAAGCGTAACCAATTCCTCTTCTTTTCCTGTGAGAATAATTTTACAACACACTTATGTTCAAAAGAATGATCCATCCTTTTACATGAAACATATTTCCCGAATTCATAATTGGTTCACATGAAAATCCAGTCTACTAGTATCTAGCACTCAAGGGCAAGCTAGAAAGGTTTGTATTATGCGCTTGTGATTATGTAGAAAATTGTTATGAAGGGGGAGATTGTCACAGTTCATTTTTTATATATTAGAAATACAACCTTAATTATTAAAATGTTGTGACATTGTGTAAAATGTAAATAAATGTAAATAAAAACAGAATGCAATGATTTCCAAGTCACATAGACCCATATTTTATTCACAAAAGATCATAGAACACATATCAGATGTTAAAAATGAGACATTTTACCATTTCATGAAAAAATGTACTAATTTAGAACTTGATAGCAGCAACACATGTCAAGAAAAAAATGGGACAAAGGCTACATAAAGTTGGAAAAGTAAGTGGAAATAATAGAAAAACGGAGGAGCAATTTGCAACTAAGTCACATGACTCGGCATAAATAGAGCAAATTAGAGAGGCAGAGTCTCTCAGAAGCAAAGATGGGCAGAGGTTCACCAATCTGCAAAAAACTGTATCTAAAAATTGTGGAATAATTTCAGAAAAATGTTCCTCAATGTAAAATTAGGAAGACATTGAATATCCCACCATGTATAGTACATAATATCATCAAAAGATTCAGAGAATCTGTAGAAATCCATGTGTGTGGGAGAAGGCCGACTGTCAATACTGGATACTTGTGATTTAAAGGCCCATAGGCAGCACTGCATTAAAAACAACCATGATCCCGTACTGGAAAACAGTGCATGGGCTCAGGAACACTTCCAGAAATCATTGACTGTGAACACAGTTCTCCATGCAATTCACATATGTAAGTTAAAGCTGTATAGTGCAAAGAAGTAATTTGTCAACACAATCCAAAAAGGCAGCTGCCTTCTCTGCAGTGGCGTACCTCCCATTGAGGCAGACCGCACAGCTGCTATGGCTATGGCTCCCGTCCATCTTCAGGCTTTTTTTTTCAGTCTAAAATTCCTATCATCAGTGGAGAAAGCTAACAGACCTTTGATGATGGCATCTCAGGTCCTGTGCACCTAGCAAGAGAACTGCACAGAGAATAGTGTAGTTCCCAAGTTAGAACAGTGCATCTGCTAGGACCTTCAACATCACAGGTCCTGCACGATCTAGCAAAGGAACTGCACCAAGAATGGTGTAGTTCCCAGGTTTGAAAGGTGCATCTGCCAGGACCTGTGATGACTTTAACCCCTAACAGCAAGGATTAAAAGTGCACAATGTGCTCTGCATTGATCCATTGAGACTGGAATTGAGTCCCTAAGATGTCCCTGGCTGTCCTTACCTAAAGCAGAAAAGAGTACCTGCCTGTCTGTTGTAAATTATTCAGCGAGGGAATTGAATTCGGTCATTGCCTTTCCCCTCTCTCCTTTCTTTTTTCTGTTTGGAACCATCCCACTTATAAAGGTGACCCCATACTAGACAGCACCAAAACTCCAATAATACTAGGGTGTGTGTGAAGGGTTAGCTAAGAAGACATTGGGATCACCCTTATCAAGGCAGCTGTTAGGTAAGAACAGCCAGGGACAGCTTAGTAGGGTACTATTACTTTTTGTATGGGTTTTTTGGTTTTTTTTGTGGAAGATTTAGTCTTTTTTTTGTATTAATTTTTTGTTGTAGTCGGAATATTTTTGTCGTCTTCTTTACCCTTATTTCTGATATTTAAGGACTCTATACTGACAGGGAGTGTTCCACAGGTTTGGCACATAGCAAATGTGGTGCCAATATTCAAAAAAGGTCCAAAAACAGAGCCTGGAAACTATAGGCCGGTAAGTTTAACATCTGTCATGGGTAAACTGTTTGAGGGTTTTCTAAGAGATGCTATCTTGGAGTACCGCAATGAAAATAACCAAATAACTCCATATCAGCATGGCTTCATGAGGGATCGGTCATGTCAAACCAATTTAATCAGTTTCTATGAGGAGGTAAGTTCTAGACTTGACCGCGGCGACTCAATGGATGTCGTATATTTGGACTTCTCCAAAGCGTTTGACACGGTACCACATAAAAGTATTAGTATACAAAATGAGAATGCTTGGCCTGGGAGAAAATGTCTGTATGTGGGTAAGTAACTGACTCAGTGATAGAAAACAGAGGGTGGTTATTAACGGTACATACTCAGATTGGGTCACTGTCACTAGTGGGGTACCACAGGGGTCTGTATTGGGTCCTATTCTCTTCAATATATTTATTAATGATCTTGTAGAAGGCTTGCACAGTAAAATATCAATTTTTGCAAATGGCACTAAACTGTGTAAAGTAATTAACACAGAAGAGGACAGTACACTGCTACAGATGGATCTGGATAGACTGGAGGCTTGGGCAGAGAAGTGGCAGATGAGGTTTAACACCAACAAATGTAAGATTATGCATATGGGAAGGAATAATGCAAGTCACCAGTACATACTGAATGGTAAAACATTGGGTAAATCTGACATGGAAAAGGACCTAGGAATTTTAGTGAACAGCAAACTAAGCTGTAGAAACCAGTGTCAGACAGCTGCTGCCAAGGCCAATAAGATAATGGGTTGCATCAAAAGAGGCATAGATGCCCGTGATGAGAACATAGTCCTGCCACTTTACAAATCACTAGTCAGACCACACATGGAGTACTGTGTACAGTTCTGGGCTCCTGTTACCAAGGCAGACATAGCAGAGCTGGAGAGGGTTCAGAGGAGGGCAACTAAAGTAATAACTGGAATGGGTGGACTACAGTACCCTGAAAGATTATCAAAATTAGGGTTATTCACTTTAGAAAAAAGATGACTGAGGGGAGATCTAATAACTATGTATAAATATATCAGGGGTCAGTACAGAGATCTCTCCCATGATCTATTTATTCCCAGGACTGTAACGAGGGGACATCCTCTTCGCCTGGAGGAAAGAAGGTTTGTACACAAACAAAAAAGAGGATTCTTTACGGTAATAGCAGTAAGACTATGGAACTCTCTGCCTGAGGAGGTGGTGATGGTAAGTTCACTAAAAGAGTTCAAGAGGGGCCTGGATGTATTTCTGGAGTGTAATAATATTACAGGTTATAGTTATTAGAGAGGGGTCGTTGATCCAGGGAGTAATTCTGATTGCCTGATTGGAGTCGGGAAGGAATTTTTTCCCTAAAGTGGGGAAAATTGGCTTCTACCTCACAGGGGTTTTTTGCCTTCCTCTGGATCAACTTGTAGGAAAACAGGCCGAACTGGATGGACAGATTTCTTTTTTCGGCCTTATAAACTATGTTACTATGTTACTATGTTACAATTAAACTTACCATGAAAAGGGACCTAAACCTTTAGTGAAACTATGACCCTGCAGCAAAACTTCTCAGAGCGCCCTGCAACATCTCCTCTGCTTGGCTTTTCCAGAGTGAGGAGTATGGATCCCATATACTTTCTGTGGATCCATTTACCCCATGCTGCAAAATCTGAGTACAGCAGATTAAACATGATGATGTAGATCACACTGAGAATCGCTGCTGAATAGTCATGACTAGAGATGAGTGAACGTGCTCGAAACGACCACGTTCGCTCATCTCTAGTCATGACTTCTTCAAAGATTTAGGTCTCCTTTCAAAACAGCTATGATATTTTCATTTAGTCATTGACAGATTTCATCTGTCTAATCTTAAATTGTATGTAAGCATGCATAGGGGCACCTAAAAGGAAACACTAAAAAAGCAAACACTTTTTCAATGTATTATAAGCATTATTTTATGCTACAAGCATAAGAGAAGCCAAAGGGCAATGAAAAGAACTGAGAGTGTAAAATATGCAAATGAGAATTAAGGTTACGAGCCAGCATAATTATTCCTGAAAGTAATGCTAAAATGTTTTACATACGTCTGCCAGCAGACAGAAGAGTCAAGTCTGAGTGAACGGTGGCTGGCAATATGGAGCTGATGCATTCAGCATGGATAAGTGGACTGCAGGCCCCTACAGCTACAAAGAGGCTGCTCAAATGAAAGCTGTGAGGACAGCATGTAGTAGCATTGATGAGCTGTTTCTAAACTCTGCAATGCTCTTTGCATGGTAATTAACTTACTTTATGATCTAGCAAGGGAACTTCTGGCAAGGGGACATTTGCTTTGGTTTCACAAGCAAAGCCTTGTGCATGATATGCAAAGTAACTTCTGAAGCTGTGTAGTGTACCAGGCATTGTTCTGTAGTCTCATACATCACTTATGCTCCCAGAATGCATGAACTAAAACTTTTCGGGAGCATGAGGGGGTTTTCTGAGTTATAGTAAACTTTGCCCAATGCCAAGAAACTGTAAAAAAACAGTCACATCTTTCTCCTGCGCAGTACTTAGAGCCATAACTCCAGTCCTCCTCCTATTATTTGTATACAAGACTGCAGCGGGTATTGAAGTATATGGTGCATGATCGCTGCAGTCCAGCAATAGGCTGCTGTGAAGACATGCCATACACCTCAACATCATCACTTGTATACCAACAGTGGAAGGAGGACAGCACTGAGAATGGTGTGGTAGAAACAGGTGAGTATACAAATATTTTTTATTTTATCCAGTTTTCTGGCATGGGGCAAAAGTTACTATAACTCAGAGAACCTCTTTAATTCTGATTGTTACTCAACCACCCCCCAGTGTAGGAGCTACTCACTGCCACACAGAATGCACAAGGTTAAGGAGCGTTCACCCTCAGCTGCAGCAGACTCAGCTCAACTGCCTGGACCATGTTTGGTGCTGTTATGTTGACTCTGTGGTACTATTGTTTGCGCATAATATTGGAAAAAATGTTAGGTCTGAAACGTTTAGCAAATATGTCACACATCATACCCGTTTTTTCCAACAAAAATGAAAAATGTATTTGTCAGGAAAAGGGGCAGAAGACCTTCATACATATTGTGTTCATTCCATTTTTTTCCACTGGCAATATCCCAGAAAACTAGTGTAATTGCATTAATACACAACCAGGGTTGGCAACCGTCCAGAAATTTCTGGAAAGTCCATAAAAATAGGCAACTTTTTCCTGTGTCCAGGAAAAAAATAGATGTTTCTGTGATTTTTTTTTGAGGCAGTGGTACTTGACTAGATTATTTTGGTGGTAATGATCATCATTTTACACCTCACAGTAAATGCTGGTAATGAGTTATTGAGCAGTATATTGAGCATTAGACATGTATTACTTATAATCTTTATTATCCATTACGGTTTTTCAAGTTATCCATAAAAAATGTTGGCTGTCCGTGATTTTGGGATAAGTTGTCCAGAAAAAAAGAAAAATTCTGGTTGACAAATCTGTACACGACTAAACAGTAGTGTATTCAGTTTTTGTACCCAGGGCAGTAAACACAGCTCTGCCTATGCCCATTCATCATGATATACTGTATTGAGCCTTAGCTAAATGGGTTCTCTGGATTATGATATTGATGACCCCAACCTAAGAGAACGACCTTCGGCACTCACACTGATCCACTGTTTCTTGCAGCCACCAGCACTGGAACTATAATGATAAAAATAATTTGAACCTAGAAGCACAGCAACATTCAAAGTGTAGTTTGTAAGCCCCCATGAAGGAGGTTCTCCACTTGCAGAGTTACCCAGTCCTACTCACATTCTAGGACAGAGGTTTGTGGCCATTTTAAATAATTACCGGAGAACCCTTTTCACCCAGAAAACTCATTTAAGTTAAAAATTTAATAACATTTTACCTAACCACCAGATCAGTTCCCTCCTACAGATTCCATAAACATCAATCATCATTAAAATTATTAGATATTTTTGAATATTTATCAATGTGTATAATTAGCCCCTTCTTCTGCCCAATTTCTGTTCTGGTGTGTTTATTGGGAGACATGGGGAATATTTATTTGGTTGTCCCAGTTCAAGGCAAATTATTAGAATCTATACTGTTATACCAAATATTATTTATACTGGAAGCTCTTAACACATAACTCAAGATTCATGACTGAGCTATTTTTGCCTCAGAAATATTCTGTCAACATAGAAGTAACAGGAAATTTGAACTTCTCCCGATTCTTGCCAATTAACCTCTTCGTTTTTATATGATGTAGTTTTAGTAAGAAAGGCGATTCATTTGACATTTTCCACTCCCAGATATCACAACAAAACTACTGTACATCAATAAAAATAAAAAAAAAATGTTAAAAATGTTTTTATATGTTTAATTTTTTTTCATTGTGCAAAATACAATCAGAACTAGGATTCTACATGGAAACCAAAACCACACTCAACTTAATATTTCAATTTACAAAAAATAGTAAAAATGTTTTATTGACAGCTTGGTCTTACACTAAACCCCATCTGAGTGGACCCCTCTGTTACCAGAACTCTGTCAAGTTAACTAAATTTGTCAGATTCATCAATCAAATTGAAAATACAACCCTTCTTTAAAAAAAAAAAAAAAAAAAAAAAAGAACTTAAAATGTATGAAGCTTTAATTATGCTCTTCACCTGAAGAGAATAGCTGGTTTCCAGCCAGAATTGTTTTTATTAAGGGGGCATTCCCAACTTAGACAATTATTGCTGTTATGTCTAGTAGATGGGGTCCTACCTCCTACCTCTGGCACCAGCACCCATGTGGAGAACAGCACCACCAACCTGCCTGGTGAGGCTTAGGAACCACCATTCTCAAGATAGGTGCAGGTCCTAACTTGTGAGACAGTCTTGAATGGGTATTGTCCATGACCTATTATTTGTACAGTAAGAACACATAGTACCCAAAAAGGCTTGATACAAGAAAGGGGCCAGAGTGAAAGTTTTAAAAGCATTGGTAACCCTGGTGGATTTCTAAGGTGAATGTATTTCCCCAAAGAATAGATTGTTACTTGCAACAAAGGCCTCGTTGGTGCACTGCCAAGACCAGTGAATGACTGCAGCGGTCACATGTTGTTGACATGATGTCACCACTGCCACTGGGTAAACGGAGCCCTTCTGGGAGAACTGGAGCGGCAGTATGGTTGCTGTCAGCTGAATAATGATCTGTGTTTTTAATGCACAAGGATCGCATGTGTTGTTCATTTTCCCGCTGAAACTGGACAACCCCTTCAAGTTGAAAAACGTACCAGTTTTGGCCAGTTACTGACTAATAGGGTAGCCATCCAATAGGTCGCACTAGAGAGCCAGCTTTTCTCCTCCTAGATAAGAGCTTATTTACATTCCCTGTGTTATCTTGACTCCATACTTTCTGCATGTCCCTATTTTATAGAGGTTACCTTACCTTTTAGAACAGAAATATGCTGTCGTCCCTCCCCATCTGTATGGTAGTTCTTAATTTCAATATCCTCTCCGTCTTTTAGCTCCACCTTGTCATAGCCATACCAACCCAAAAGCTCATTCATGGTATTCTCAGCAAAATTCTGGAAAAGAAAAAAATCCTGGTTGGTTGCAAGATCTTGGTCATTTTTGGGTTGGGCACAATATAATGCTATCCAGAAAATGAACTACAGCTTATCATTTTGTAAAGTATTTTCCTTTTGACACAGTAGCAAAAATCATGATATAAGATGTTTATTAGTTGCATGCTGTGATGACTTAGATTTTTTGGCATACTGGTCAGGCTGGGTTCACATCACCATTTCGGTCTCATCATCATTCTTCTAATCCATTAGAAGAACAGAAAACCTAAAAACTAAATGGATCCTGTATTTTAAGCATCCTTTTTGCTCAGTTATGCACATATTGCATTCGTTTTAGCCATTTCTGTCTGAGATCTGTGATTTTAGATGGAAAAAATGTATACTTTGTATAGGACCTTTTTTCCATTTAAAATAACGGATCTGAGAAGAAAATGGCTAAAGCAGAAGCAAAATGGGCAACAGTGATGTGACCCCAGCCTCATTTAGATTGTGTAGAAAATATAAGGCTTTCACACTTTATACCAATAATACAAACTGAAAAAATGTATGCATTCAGTATTAAAAATAATATATTATAAGATAAAATATAGTTTTACATTTTTAATATATAGAATATATAGAATTAGTCTACAATCCTCATGCTGTCTAGTTGTTTGCTCGTTCATCGGGTAATCGGTGGCAGTGTTAGACTGCCAGATAATCGCTAGCGACTGGTTCTACAAATGCTCATTAGCGATGAACAGGCTGACAATTGGCCAGTCTAATACAGGCTTTAAAGGGTTATTCCCATCTTAGACAATGGGGGCATACTGGTAGGCATGCGCAGCCGCCCTCCATTCATTTTTATGGGGCTGCTGAAAATAGCTGAGCGATGCAGTTCCTAGTGATATGCCCGATGGGAATACCCCTTTAAGGTTATATTAGACAGCTACATCAATCAGGAGATTGTAGGGAGGGAAGTGTTACTTCACGGCAATCGTTTTGTCGCTAGTGGAGGAGACTTCTACTATTACAGCGATCTGCTCCTCAGTGTAGGGAGTAGCGATTGTTATGCCATCACTCTTCCATATACTGAATCATTGTTTGCCGGCAGCAGATCGTGATTACAATCTGCTGCCGGCAAACAATCATTTTTAAACCTGTTGAAATATGTGAATTGCCAGATGAAATAGCTCGTTCATCGGGTAATCAGCGGCAGTATTATACTGCCAGATCATCACTAACGAGTGTTACTACGAATGCTCATTAGTGATAATCTGGCAGACAATCTGCCTGTCTAAAACAGCCTTTAGTTTCAAGTACATCGTATTACTGTAAAGTACTGTAGCTAATAAAAAGATGAGTAAGCTCTGTGTAGACTTTGCATTTATGAACTGGGTCAAGTTTTATATAGATGAATTCTGTATCTAAACTGTCTACAGTCGACAAAAGGGAATGATTGCTTTCAGTTTTAATGTTTCTTCCAGAATAAAAAGGCTTTTTCTCTACATTTGTTAATGTCAGGATACATTTGGTACTGCCAAAACAAGTCCCCCAATGGGAAATACATGTCTGTTTTAGTGTGCAGAGTTGTTAATGCATAAGTATTACAAGATGAGATGTAGAATATCTGGAAACCTAAAATTAATTCTCAAAATAAGAATACACATCTAAAGGGATACTTTCATCGGAAATCAGTAACATAGTAACATAGTTTACAAGGCCGAAAAAAGACATCTGTCCATCCAGTTCGGCCTGTTTTCCTATAAGTTGATCCAGAGGAAGGCAAAAAAACCCTGTGAGGTAGAAGCCAGTTCTCCCCACTTTAGGGAAAAAAATTCCTTCCCGACTCCAATCAGGCAATCAGAATTACTCCCTGGATCAACGACCCCTCTCTAGTAACTATAACCTGTAATATTATTACCCTCCAAAAATACATCCAGGCCTCTCTTGAACTCTTTTAGTGAACTTACCATCACAGTATTTGGGTGTTTTTCTTTTTCATTTTTGCCATTGAAAATTAAATGGAAAATATTGTCCTTGTGTAGCAGCCAGCATAGAGTGATATAGCTCCTATATAGATAGGTAATTTATTGTCAGTTTACAGCTGCGGTGAGGGGAAGATGTTATCTGAATTGGGATTCAGTATGATAGATATAGATGTTCACACAAGAGCATTGCATTGATTAGTGTAATGCATGGTGCTCTAATTGAGCTGCACCCCTCCCCTCCCTGAAGGCTTGACTAAAAGAGTTAAAGGAAATGTGTGACCAAAATGTTTTTCTGCCAGTCAAAACCATATATTGACACATATGCTTTTTTCTAATCTTTCTTTATTTTCTGATTGCAGATTTTTTTAAATTCTATGTTCTGAACATGATTATGGGGGCGGCCATTTTGCCTGAGCTGTTCTTAACACTATTTAGACAGCATTCAGAAACTTGCTTTACAGCAGCCGCATGGGCCAGAGACACAATAGACAGGAGGGGACCTCACTGACTTCTATAGGAGATTTTTAAGGCATGCTCTGTGACCTGTACAGAGGTCATTACAAGGAAAGAATAGATAAGCTCTGACAATCGCCTGTTGTGAATGGTGGTTCCTGTATTATCTTTCATTCTAATCCTGCCTGTAATTTTTATCACTTTTGTGTATAGATAAGCAGGTAACTGCAGTAAAGCTATCTGTACAGAACAAGAAGTGTCGCCTATTATTAACCTCAGTGGCCAGTGCGAAAACTGAAGGATTTCATGGTTTTTGTTTAAATATAGACATTGACATGGACAATTAAAAATAACATTTTCAAAAATTATTTTAAAAATATGTTTAACAAATAAACAAGTAAACAATAAGTCTTTTTTCTTATGACACATTTCCTTTAAGCATGACTGATTGCTGTGTTAAAATCTAATATGTAAAGCTAAGTGTATGTGTGTGTGTGTATGTCTGCTAAAGGAATCTGCACCGCTGCAGCTACAATCACAAAATTTGGCACACATGTACATCAGGTGTCCGGGAAGGTTTTAGAACAGTTTTCAACTCTCCAGGACGTACCGTTCCTGAGATATTCCCAAAAAATGCATTAGCCAATAGTAGCCTGGTCACATGACCCTTATCAGCCAATAGAAGCTCACAGTCACACATCAGGTTTCTATGACAACCTAGCCAGTTCACTGCTTTAGGTCTGCATTAAAGAGGCAGAGCACTGTGGATGACAATGGTATAACTATAACTTATGTTTTAGACTAACTCATCATCAATCATTACCTCATATAATGTAAATTTTACATATTTACTGTTCAGTAGTAATAAAAGATGTTTTCTTCCACTGCTACCCACCTTCCTCCTAAATCAGGCATCGACCTGTAATTCCGGCCACCGTCAAAAGAAGGACTTAAAAGCACCACCCCCAGATCCCACTAAGTCACGCCCCTGACTCAGTCAGGCCACGCCCCTTCCATGCTGCATTTGACCGGGATTAAAAATATTGGTAAAAATCACCTTCTGTCAGCTGCAGGGGTGGGGGCAGGGTGACTTTCTCCCTGCAGCTCATTGCTCAGACTGCACAGTGCTGCTGCTGAGAGTGCTGCTGCTGTATCCATCCAGGCCCTGCGCATGACAGAGGACAGGGAGTCTGAAAGCCAGACCGTCCAGCCTAAAACAAGACCTCTGGCCACCCTAGGGGCAGGCTGATGTTAGGGTGGCCAGATGTCCGGCTTTAAACTGGACAGTCCAGTTCTCTGACTACCTGTTCCTCGTCCGACGCAGTGCCTGGACAGACACAGGGATGTCCACCCTTTCAGTAGCTCACACTCAGACAGCTTCTCCTCCATGTCTTCACGGAGCCAGGGGGGGCGTGGCCTCAAGTTTAGTGATGTGTCTTCATGGGAACTGGGGGCGCTGTTTCACGTTTGGGGGAATGGCTGGTGAGGTCTGGCTTTCTGGGGTGAAGACAGTGGCCACTCTAGCTGCTGTGGAGGTCACAGTTAAAGGGGTGGGCTTCTGTAGAGGTCACTGTTAAAGGGGTGGGCAGCTGTAGAGGTCACTGTTAAAGGGGCAGGCTGCTGTAGAGGTCACTGTTGAAGGGGCAGGCTGCTGTAGAGATCACTGTTAAAGGGGCGGGCAGCTGTAGAGGTCACTGTTTAAGGGGCGGGCAGCTGTAGAGGTCACTGTTAAAGGGGCGGGCTGCTGTAGAAGTCACTGTTAAAGGGGCGGGCCGCTGTAGAGGTCACTGTTAAAGGGGCGGGCCGCTGTAGAGGTCTCTGTTAAAGAGGCGGGTCACTGTAGAGGTCACTGTTAAAGGGGCTGGCCGCTGTAGAGGTCACTGTTAAAGGGGTGGGCCGCTGTAGAGGTCACTGTTAAAGGGGCAGGCACTGTAGAGGGCAGTCTCGATATCTTTTAATGACACACAAACAGTAAAAGAAATAAATATACCCGGGCGAAGCCGGGTCCTTCAGCTAGTTGTAAATAAATGAGGAAGTTAAAAGCCACAACAGGAAGTGGAATTCATGGAGTGACTCCAAAAAATTACATCCAGAAAACCATCTACCCATTTTCACAAATAGGTTGTCAATATGAAATTAAAATTGATGGACACATCCCTTTAAAGAGAACCTAAGACAAGTGAGTGTAAGTGCATCCAATAATCAATGGGGTCTGAACCGAAATACATTCCTGGTTTTGTGGAATCACATGGTGCATCACAAGATCACTCAGCCAGTTAGGAGGTAGTATGCCTACTTTGACATTTTAGGAAGCAATTTAGTTAATGAAATAACATTAATATTGTTATGTGAATAGGTTTTTCATAGGTTATTCATATTCCGCTATTTTTGGAAATCCCATAGAAGTGAATGAATAGCACACTGCACATGAACAGCCAACTGTCCATTCACTGCTATGGGACTTGTCTATTTTCTGAACTCTTATCACTGTGAATGGAGGTTGGCTGTACCTGCGCGTTGCCCTCTCCTTCACTTTGGATGGCCTTTCTGGAGATAGGTGGGGGACCCAGGGGTAGGACCCACACGTATCTGATATTGGTGGCATATACTAGTGATATGACGCCAATGTCTAAGATGGGAATACCCCTTTAAGTGAGATGCTCTGCTGTGCTAATAGTCCAGACAGAGAGGAAGAAAATGTCCTATAAAAAGAGAAATGTCTCGGTAAACTGGTCATCCACTTCAACTCTCAGGGAAAGAAATATATATAAATGTGTGGTAGGATAAAAAAATGGAATAGTGTCAAAATATATGTGATCGGCCAATGACAAATATACATTCTTTTTGCAAGCCAAACGGAGAGAAATGTCTTTGATATTAAAAAGGTCTTACGCAGCTAAGTCCTGCTTTCCATAATGAAATCTTTCATCACAGAATAGAATTTAGTGTTTTACAAACCCTTATGTGACCCATACTCACCCAGCCATATGTGCATTTAAATATATCTCATCAATATGTGTTCACTGAAAAGCATATTTCAGCTTTCTGCTCGTGAACAACGACGGCTGCGTTCATCTGTATCAGAGATGCAGACTCCATAAAAATTGCCAGGCCATATAAAGCAGCATGACGCATGTATGAAGGAACCCCGACGGACCCCATTATAGTCAGTGGGCCCCATTCATTTGAAAGATCCTGCACGTCCATTATTTTCATGTTCTGCTCCTTTAATGAAGAAGAACTACAGAAATAAGAAGATCAAAGTGAACACAGCCTAATAGCCATATAGGCAATCAGATGTAGAAGTAGAAGCCAAAGTGTGGCAAAGGTAATTACATTTGTCTTACTAGCTAGTTACAATTGTACCTTTTCAAGTATCAGACTATATTCACATTATTTGAAAGATACGATTCTAGACTAACATAATATCAAGAGCTAAACTCTAGCTTCTAAATTGTAGCCACAGCAAGTGTAAGTATGCATACAATATATACAGTATATATATGATATGTGTCTTTCCCTGTATAGATATCCTGACATAGTTTTCACACTGGCCACTCAATAAGTCACCATAAACTGATAGTTCCAGCTGTCTACAGCTCTCTGGACAGCTTTGCTGTATATACTGACACAGGATGAGGAGAGTCATTTTATTATCCTTAAAGGGTGGGGGGAATTAATGACAGCTCTAAAGAGGTCCCTTAAGTTACAATATTAATTGGTCCTGGGACAACCATTGTAACATAAACCCATTGTAACATGTGACCATAACTCTATGGAAAACTAGTGATTGGTTCCAAAGCTCCAAAATGTCAATTCAAGATAAGAGAAAATGAAGATGTAAGAAAAAAGACAGATAAAATAAGTCCTTACATATAACAGTCAGGAGGAGATACTAGAAGCTATAAAGCACTGTCTATGATGAAGACGGGGTTTCTTCAGGGTCCCGTACAGTACATTTATGTACCAGGAAAATAACATGGAGTTGCCCTAATAAGGAGCTATTAGACAATTAATACAGGTGTTTTACCAGATATATGTCATGTTGATTGGTTGGATCTAAGTCTGAGGCATTGTATGTTGAGTCTAGTTGACTTGAGTCTATACTACAGGAATCCCGGATAAGGAAATATAGCAATTGTATACACTATACATACAGATACGGTTCTGTCTACTGTACATGTCCCTTGGTCTCTGTGTGCGATGGCAGAACTTCATCACTTCCTGGAGACTGCAATAGTCTATGAGATTTTTCTGTCCATTGACTCCCATTCATTTCAGCTGCCATAAAGAACATATACGCTTCTGTACTGTCTATACAGGTAATACAAGAAGTAAGTGCTGGTCTTCAATAGGGCCACCCAGGGAAGGTTTATTTAAATAATAAAAAATAGCTAAAACAATTAAAAAAAAAGACATTATTCATCACTTGTATACATGCAAGTCTAATTAAAGAACTCCCGCAAAAAAATGTATTCTCTGACCTGTTAGAAAGGTGCATGATATAATCTGTAGTGATTGTCATTCTCTTATCAGTGACTGTTTCTGTGAGTAAAAACCTCTCTTCTTATTGTAGCTAGGTCATGTGACCAACTCCCTGACCTCCAACTGACCCAGGACAGAAAGACAGTCACTGCTCTATTCATTCCTATGGGAGCCTCACTTTCAGTCTCATAGGAATACATAGAGAATTAGACTTCCTGTCCATAAGTCTATGTGTGAGTTGATGGGTCTAATTACTGGTCACATGACACAGATAAGAAACTTCAGGATGATATAAGTCAAAAATTCAGACACTGGTAAGAAAATGACATTCACTACAGATTACATCATGTACATTTCTAGCAGGACATGGAATAAAATTTTTGTCGGGAGTTCTTCTTTAAGTATGTGACAAAATCATCGGATCTGGCAGAAAAGAGCTTTTCTGCAAGGTGCTATCCGTTTCAGATTCATGTCGCTGTAGGTTAGGGATTGTCTCCCATATGTAGGATATTATAAATATTCTATGGGTCTATGTCTAAGGAACTATACAGGACTTGAAAGGGATTTGCCACTTTATGCTAACTTATTAGCAACTAATAATAGGCTGCAAGAAGAGCCTCTGCATTGCAATTCTCTACTATTTAGTGCTGGCCTCTTGTGCTAACAGCCGGATTCTGTGTATACTTAATGATCCTGCTCCCAATATAGTCGCTGATGGATGGACATGTGACCTGTCACCTGTTCTGATATGTCCATTTTAGTAGCTATTTGCATTCTCTATGCAATAACAATTCTGGAAAAGCTTTTCTTATACAGGTATTACCAAGTTAGGGGTGTGTTCCTACACAATGTGACACTGGCAGCACTGATTAGACAGTTTGAGACTGTACAGGGACATACCTCCAATTAGTAACATCCAGTAGTACCTTTAGTCATAAATTTTTAGCAGGGATAATACAGGGACAACACAACATAGCGTTATCTGAATAGATACTCCAGAATTGTCATTTCATGTAGAATACAATTATTTACTAAAACAGATGTCAGGAATGTTGACAGGTCCTTTTTAAAATTGATGGCCTATACTACTCCATCAATATGAAATCAGTAGGGATCCGAATCTAGGCACCCTGCCAATCAGCAGGCTGCAGTTTTCCGGAAGTGCCACATCCCCCTCATTGTTTACCAGACAGAGCAGTATACAGTGGTCACGCTTGGTATTACAGCCCAGTCCTATTTACTTAAATGGGTCCAAGCTGTAGGGAATTCTAATTCCAGGCAGTAATGGACATCCAGAAAACCCCTTGTTTCACATGTCAGTGAATTACGGATGTGTGCTGTCCATGGTCTCCACGAACAGCACACATGCCCATTGACTTTAATGTGTGTATTCCATAAACCGCAAGTCCATGGTGATCCATGGTGACAACACAGAAGCATTGCCTATTTTGTCTGTGATTACAGATCCCTCATGCACATTATAGAATATGGGTCCATGAAAACCAGACACAACGTGATGTTCTGGAAATTAATATTCAAGCCAAAAATGAGACACATGGACCAAACACTGATCCTTCCAGACATCTTCAGGATGCGGATTGTTCAGGATGTGGATTCCTCTGGTCATGGATGCTTCAGGACATCTTCAGGACATAGATTCTTCAGGACATCTTCAGGACGTGGATTCTTCAGAAAATCTTCAGGATGTGGATTCTTCAGGACATGGATTCTTCAGGACATCTTGAACCACTGACCATCTTGTCATATATGTCATCACGGATGTGTGAAAGAAGTCTTATTGAGATACCAATTATAATATAATACATGTTTTTTTTCTGTTAAAATTACTGATATTGTCATTTTAATATGCGCGTTCACAAGGTTGCTGAGACAGAAATAAAACTATTCACATGTGAAACACTAGTTTTTCCACATGAGAAATCGACCAGTGGCAGAAGTTTCATTCCAGATTTTCTGTAAAATCTGCCTGACAAATTAAATCAATTGGTTTAGTAAAGTCACTAACAGATACGAACAGGGAATTACATGCTTCATTTGTATACATCCTTACTGTGCAAGAAATAACCCAGAGGTTATATGCTACATATTAAGAGTTGAAACCGTTAAAACTAACTAAAGAACAGCTGCCAACACCAATTACTGTAATTTCTATGATTGTGGAGCTGCCAACTGTCCTTATCTTGTAAAAAAAATCCACCTGCAATGAGAATTATCCCTTCTCTGTGACATCCTTGTCTTGTAACACCATGTGTGCATTGTCCATGCATGTGTCATCATTATGGTTAAGAAATACAATTATATATATATATATATATATATATATATATATATACAGTGCATGGCTTAGCATCTAAAAATATTCAACAGCAAGTACAAGCCTATAAGATATCTACAATAATAAAAATGGATATATCACAGTGGCTCACCTTCCCGATAATCTGAAATAAGGTGCACTATCCCCGACACACCCACTGTCGATTAAGAAAAAACTGAAGCAAGTGAATTAATTTTGACTGGAAGGCACACTTACACCAGGCAAGGCATGGAAACAAATATAATGATCAAAAGTATAAAATTAATTAATTAAAAAAATAAATATTATAAACTTTAGTGGTTCACAGAAGAAGGAGCAAGGAATTTTAGTGAACAGCAAACTAAGCTGTAGAAACCAGTGTCAGACAGCTGCTGCCAAGGCCAATAAGATAATGGGTTGCATCAAAAGGGGTATAGATGCCCGTGATGAGAACATAGTCCTGCCACTTTACAAATCACTAGTCAGACCACACATGGAGTACTGTGTACAGTTCTGGGCTCCTGTGAACAAGGCAGACATAGCAGAGCTGGAGAGGGTTCAGAGGAGGGCAACTAAAGTAATAACTGGAATGGGTGGACTACAGTACCCAGAAAGATGATCAAAATTAGGGTTATTTACTTTAGAAAAAAGATGACTGAGGGGAGATCTGATAACTATGTATAAATATATCAGGGGTCAGTATAGAGATCACTCCCATGATCTATTTATCCCCAGGACTGTGACGAGGGGCCATCCTGTGCGTCCGGAGGAAAGAAGGTTTGTACACAAACATAGAAGAGGATTCTTTACGGTAAGAGTAGTGAGACTATGGAACTCTCTGCCTGAGGAGGTGGTGATGGTAAGTTCACTAAAAGAGTTCAAGAGAGGCCTGGATGTATTTCTGGAGGGTAATAATATTACAGGTTATAGTTACTAGAGATGGGTTGTTGATCCAGGGAGTTATTCTGATTGCCTGATTGGAGTCGGGAAGGAATTTTTTTCCCTAAAGTGGGGAAAATTGGCTTCTACCTCACAGGGGTTTTTTGCCTTCCTCTGGATCAACTTGCAGGAAAACAGGCCGAACTGGATGGACAGAGGTCTTTTTTTGGGCTTATAATATATATAACTATGTAACTAAGTTTTAGCTTCGAAACGTGTTTGGTAAAAAGAGGATAAATTGACAAGGTAGTCATTATCTTACTTGTACTTGCAATCAGAGTTCTACACGAATTCCAACCTAAATATTGAATACCTCCGCCCCCACCACCGCTCCCCACTACGGAGACGATCTACACCATCGTTATACCCAAGGTAGTAGCAAGGACTCCGGCAGTTGAACGCTGCGAGGGAGAAATTGGAGAAGAGAGCCGGAGACAGACGAGCGTCTGCAACAAGCTAACCCCATACGGAGGACGACAGGAGGCCGTACAATCACCAACATACTGAATGGTTCAGACAAAGTATCCTATCGTGGAGTGGTAAAGTAACAACTTAATGTTTCTTGTACAGTGTATACTAAGGAGATCCAATTAACTATACATTATTTATTAAAAAAAACTATTATCAAGAACAAGGATACATTAACGTTTAAACACCCACCCGCCAACTAACAATTGGGAGGATGCTTTATCTGTAATCTGCGATTTATGGACCTCTTCACGTGACTTTATATTTTATTCATTTTCTTACGATTTTTCAGACATTTCTACTTTTATTTTATCACATTTTTTCTTTTCCTTAAACCTTTATTTAAATGGGCTAGTCCAGTGCTGGGATTTTTTATATATAAAATATTTTTTATATATGAAATATTTTTTATATACGGTATCAAGTATTCTTTATATGAAATTTTACTCCCATAGCGGTGAATAGAGGTTGGCCAAGGTTGTAGGACTTTAAGAGGTAACTAAATAAAAAAATTATTTGAGAATATAAAACACCCCCTATTAACAAGACAAGGTAATTCCAATATAACATGTGTATAATTTCTTTGCCTGCTCAGAACAGGATAATACTTGTGGATGTAGGTTGTCTACATGATGTCACATCCATGATATAATGACACAACCACACTGTGTATATCCTTCAATTGTGTAAGTAAAGACAGATAATAAATCAAGCCAGTTTTCCACAAAATGCACGATAATGAATCCATTCTTTGCTGATGGAGACATTTTCTTGTCTCTAGACAAATTAGATGCTCCCCTGTTACATTTACAGTCATGAGTATCAAAGGTCAGTAGTCATCGCTCTGCGCTAAGCAGGGGCGTAGCAATAGGGGAAGCAGGGGAAGCAGCTGCTTTGGGGCCCAGACCCACAAGGGGCCCCCTCAGGATGGAGACTAAAAGATTTTATTGTCAGGCCCCCCTCAACAGTATTATACAATGACATTATATACAGTGACACTATAGAAAGTGGATGGAGTGGCTGTCAGGCCTTGTCTGGGAGAGCTCAGTCTTGACTAGCCACAAGAGTGAGGGTTGCATGTGAGTTCGGGGTTGCGAGGAAGTTTCTGGGGGGGGGGCCCATTCAAAAATTTGCTGTGGGGCCCAGTTAGTTGTAGTTACGCCACTGGCGCTAAGCTTTCATACATTATATATAGCTATGAACAGTCATCTCAAAACTGTCTGAAATAACCCAAATTTCAAAACTCTTTCAAGGTAACGCAGTCAATGCATTCCATTTACTATTTTAGTCACTCCCATTTAAAGGGGGTTTTCCGAGACTTAAATACTGATGACCTATCCTCTGGATACCAAGCGATACCAGGCACAGCCATTATACAGTGTATGGCGTTGTGCTTGGTAAGCATGGAGAAGGCAGTGGAGTTCACAGGAGCGCCGGTGCCTTCTCAAACAGCTGATCGGTGAGGGTCCGGGTGTCAGACCTCCACCACCGATCAAGAGGATAGGTCATCCGTATTTAAATATTGGAAACCCTTTCAACCCAGGGTTCCATTTAAAGTTGGGTTGTTTGTACTGTTTTTGGGAAAGCTGCTTTAATGTCAATAGGTATGGAAAAGCATTAAATTTTCAGAGCAAGGGCCAGACAGAATGGCGTACCTGCCGTTATGGATATTTAAAAAAATAAATATGAATAAATATGAAAAAAATAATATTATACTCCTGAAGTTGTACACAAGCAAAAATGTACTAATATATGTACGTATGTACTAATATGGGCTGACTATTACTTTTTTAAAGTTACTGTAGGTGTAAATATCTAGTTGCTTGTGTGATTTTTGGTAGTCACATCAATTCCACCCTATACTGCACTTTCTATTAGTGATTATCCAACTTTGGACGAGTCTAATGTCTCTGTACATGCTCTATAGCTTACTGAGGCCATTTAATGCCAGCATGGTTCCTTTCCAGTCACTGCAGTCCTGCGGTCCAATCAATAGGCTAGAACAAAAGAATTTTTAACGCCTGCAATAGAGGTTGCTGGAGCAAAGAGTAGCAGACAGCCTTAACAAGGAAGAATCTAAGCTCTTTCTGAGCTGTTTTCCATGGTCAGTAGCTCTATAAATCCTTACTAAATTCTACCTCTAATTAGGCTGAACCAGCACTTCTCCTGGAGAATGCCCATTAAAGATTTCCTCAGTGATGCAAGATAACATCTTCTGTAATTATTTTATTGGAATCTTTAACGGCTGAGTTAAGTCATCTGAGTAGATCTGTAGCACTACGACCAAGCAGTTGTAACTGGTCATTTAGAGCAAAAACATAAATATAAAACTGTTAAAAGGGGTTGACTAACAGTTTTTGTAATTAACAGAGGTGCAGACGGGGCTATACAACAAAGAAAATAGCTTAACTAAAGTTTTACAGGTCCCTCTTCTGTTCAAGAATTGCAGGTCCAGTCCCTGAGGCTTCCAGGTCCTCTCGGACCAGAAGTGATGTATGTGACGTCACATCCAATGTTATGTGGCCACTCAGCCAATTACTGGTCTCAGGGGTCAGGTATGCATGAATGGCACCTGAAAACTGAGTCCAGTGATTGGCTAAGCAGTCACGTGAATGATGGACATGATGTCATAACTTCCGGTCAGAAACACTAGGGACCTGACCTGTAATGCTGTAACGGAGTGACCTTTAAAAGGTCAGTTTAGGTTTTGTCTTCTCCCTGGACAAATTTTTTAAATCAGTCAAGCCCTTTAAGACTATGGGTTCCATCTCCATGTAAATATTACTTTAAAGAGATTATCCCATGATTAATATTATAAATGAAACACCATACTACATAATGCAGTACATGACAAAGCTAGGACCAACACTGTAGCAGACATGGATCCAGAGATCTCCCCATTAATTGTTCTGATTGTTCTGCTAAACTTATTTCAAACTGTCAGCTTAGGGGTGTGCCCTTTCTCAGGTGTGTGTTCAGTCTGCTGCAGCTAGTGGCAGTTGAAGGATAGATCTGAGCAGGCGCTTCCATCTCAGTGAGCAGGACAGAGAAATTAGAAAACTGAGTTTGGATGAGGTGCTTTTTTCTACACCCCTTCCCCCACGCCTGGTACCAACCACATCACACTGTACATTCCTGTTCAGTGCTTCGATGTGGACACTCACTGTGAGTGTATTAGGAACTGTTTTCCACTAAACTGGTGAGTGGGTGGAGCAGCATTGTTCTCCCTCAACCCCCACCCCCGGCCAGTGTCCTCTACAGCTGGAGCCACAGATCATCTATTACTGGCCCTCGGGGAACGACAGTTTTCGAATGGTGGGGATAGGAACTATTGGCTCCTGTGCCCCGCTGTTTAGCCTCATAGGCTGAAAGCTGCTAGGACTGTAGTCTATGAGGCAGTGATAAGGTGCAGGAGATCACAAAGATGATCGCGACCTCCTGCGCCGGGTCACAGGTGGTGTGACAAACGTCATCATGCCGCCAGAGACCTGGAGCAGGAGATCTCAATAACGTTCGCGATTGCCTGTACTGTAGTGCGGGGAGCCATGGCAGCAGGCTGGAGGAGGCTTGCATCACAGAAAGCAGGACAGAGGTGAGTATTTTGCTCTTTTTTTAGTTGTGAAGACTACTGGGGGCACCAAGGAAGAGAGATTGGATATATATTTTAATGGGGGAACTATATGCAAAGAGGAACTACTGGGATGGGGAGGCACTATATGTAAAGACACACTACTGGGGGAGGGGGCACAGTATGTAAAGAGGCACTACTGGCAGGGCCGCGTCTGCCATGAGGCGAGATGAGGATCTCGCCTCAGGCGGCAGTTTTCTGTATTTTTGAGGGGCAGGTGTTTTTTTTTTAAGAAGCACTGCCCCTCTTCCCCCCAAACCCCCTGGAGCGCAGGGAGCTCACTCACTCACCCCTCTGCTCCCCGCGCTCCTCCTCTCCTTCAGGCCGCAGCGCTCTGAATGGTGAAGCCTGCTCCACCATTCAGCCTGCAGGCACGATCGCGCTGCCTGTGTGGGCGGAGCCTATAGTCCAGGAACCTGCACAAGCTCCGCCCACACCACCTGCAAAGCGATCTCCAGGGAAGAGAGGACTGCAGGAACAGGGCAAGGTGAGTAGGTCCTGTGTTGTGTTTTGTTTTAACACAGAGAGGGCACAGATGGCATACAAAGGGGGCACAGTGGAGAGGGCATTAATAGTACAAAGGGGGCACAGTGGAGAGGGCATTAATAGTACAAGGGGCACAGTGGAGAGGGCATTAATAGTACAAAGGGGGCACAGTGGAGAGGGCATTAATAGTACAAAGGAAGCACAGAGAGGGCATTAATAGTAGAAAGGGGGCACAGAGAGGGCATTAATACTACAAAGGGGGCACAGAGAGGGCATTAATACTACAAAGGGGGCACAGTGGGCATTTCCACTAGAAATGGGGCACAGAGAGGGCATTAATACTACAAAGGGGGCACAATTGGCAGTACTACTGTGAAGGGGCACAGTGGTCATTACTACTGTGAAGGGGGCACAATGGGCATTACTACTGTGAAGGGATCACAGAGAGCATTACTACTATAACGGGCACAGAGGGCATTATTACTATAAAAGTGCACAGAAGACATTGCTACTATAAAGGGGGCATATTGGGCATTACTACTATAAAAGCGCACAGATGGCATTGCTACTATAAAGGGGGCACAGAGGGGTTTACTACTGTGAAGGGGCACAGTTGGCAGTACTACTGTGAAGGGGCACATTGGTCATTACTACTGTGAAGGGGGCCCAGAGTGCATTACTAATGTGAGGGAGCACAAAGAGGCCATAAGTGCTGTGAGGGGGCACAAAGAGGGTATTTCCACTGTGAAAGGGGCACAAATGTGTTTGCCCCTGTGTGTGTCTGTCCCTGCCCCTGTGTCTGTCACCATCACTATTCCCACAGTGTTCCTATGTTTTGACACAGCTGCATCAGGACGTTCTGTGCGGGGCAAGAAGAAGAAGGAAAAAGAGGCAGCGCCGCCAGCATGGAGTCCATGGGAGAGGCACAGGGAGGCACACTAAAGACACAGGTAACACTACCACATGATCTGCACAAGTGTTATCTGTGGTTTTACATAGGACTGCAGGTAACACTACTGCATTATCTGTACTCAGAGAGTTATCACTGTGTTATCTGTGGTGTTACATAGGACTGCAGGTAACATCTATTACATTATCTGTACTCAGAGAGTTATCACTGTGTTATCTGTGGTGTTACATAGGACTGCAGGTAACATCTACTACATTATCTGTACTCAGAGCATTATCACTGTGTTAACTCTGGTGTTACATAGGACTGCAGGTGATATCAATAACATTATCTGTACTTGTACCGTTCCAGATCTGGCAGGACAGACTTGGAGTTCGGTGGCTACTTGCCTTTCATACTATATTTTAATGGGAGGGGGCGCCATTCAAATTTTTGCCTCAGGCAGCAGAAGAGCTAGAATCGGCCCTGACTACTGGGGGCAACATACATAAAGAGGCACTGTTGGGGGGGCACAGTATGTAACAAAGCACTATACGTAAAGAGGCACTACTGGGGGGGGGCACTATACGTAAAGAGGCCACAACTGGGAGGCACTGTATGTAAAGATGCCACAACTGGGGGGGCACTTTGTTAAACGTGATTAAACGTGAAGAGGACACTACTGGGGGGTGTTATATGTAATTAGGCCACTACATCATATCTACTGGGGCCTAAATGCGGATGATTACTAAATAGGGGCATAAAAGCAGGCATCAATACTAAATAGGCGTGTTCAATTATGCAGAAAGAAGTTGTGGTCGGGAGACGCCATCAGAGAGATTTGTGAAAGACTGAGAGATAAAGAAAGAGAACGACTCCAGTCAGAGGAGACATTATCTGTATGTCACTGAGTGGGGGCCAAAACAGGATTATTAATTTTTGGGTTTGGTTATGTGAGTGCTTTATCCCCAACCCCCCGGTCCCTGGCACGAAAAAGGTTGGGGACCACTGCTCTACAGTATAAACAATTAGGTGTCAAGTTCCCTTCTAATAGCCCACATATATAAATGCCTTAGCATGTCATGTGTTCATCCAACCACATGGTGGCAGTATGTCGGTTACAAACCTCCTGTTCAACAATGCTTCTCAAAGGTCCTTCCAAACGCTGTGACCTATCATTGAACTAATGAGAAAATAGACCCGAATCCAAGGGCAAGTCCACTAAATATAAAGCATATCACTCAGAGACAAGCTCTAAAACAGTTAGGAGGGGAGCCTGGCACCACATGGGCTTTCCTAGATAGAAATAAAAACCACCACCAAGAGCAGTCACGTGCCCAAGTATCACAGTGTAGCGGGGCTGCCATAGAAATGAATGGGGTCACAGCATGACTCGTAGTCTCACATATTTGCTGGGACCGAGACATGTCAATTGCATAAAATCCAGCAGTACTCACTAGTCGCGTCCAAAATCACTGTGTAGACATACTCTTAACAACACAGTAAAAAAACTTACACCAGACGGCCAGTGGCTCCCTTATACATACATATATATGCATATTTTTAATTCATAAGTGAACATTTGGATAATTCTATAACAACACTTGTGTGTTTAATCTGTGTGTTTTTGCAGGTATTTTGTATATATGGTTTGCAACTTTCTAATTAGCTGCTTGGTATTTTTATGTTTGTGATAAAGATACTGGTTTTTAATCACCGAGTGCTGGATACTTATCTTTTTAACCCCAATAATACCTTGAATGCAGCTTCAACCATCAACGTACTTTGGCTACCCTTATAAGTGGATTCCCAAATTTGCTTCCATTGCTTATCAAATTGGGTAGGGCTCAAAATCCAAACTTACAGATATTTGATCCTCATTGAATACCCATTTGCTTTACAACCATCAGCGAGAGAGCAGCATGCCTGTTTGGTCTCTGTTTTATTAGGCCCACTGGTTACTTGGCCCCATTCGATCCCTGACTGTATATTAGTCACAGGATCACTTTAATATACCTTTTTGGTCATGCTTATCTTGCCTCCCTTATTAGGAGTTGTGTTAGAGTCCTTTGCTGTATATTTATCCCTTGAAGAGTCCTGATGAAACATGACATGTTGGGACTGGTGTGAGGGACACTTTCTAGGGTGAAGGGCTGTTTATGGACTAGGTTCGAGACGAGGTCGCTACTCTCAGAGCAGGGGCTCTGTATTAGATGGGCAAGGTTAGATGGGACCCCCTTCCTTACTTACTGAGGGTTATGTAGGGACAGTAACAACACCTATTGACGCTCACTTTACAGCAGCACCCAGAGTGCGACTCAGGAAGGAACCATTCGTTCTCAAGCAACACCTAAGCTATTGGACAACTTTCATCACATCAGCAAATGGCATCTAATGAAACTGGTGTCCTAAGGTGGAGGTCTGCCTGAGTTTAGCTAGTAAGACCAACCCTGTTTGACATTGATTTTCTAAGCAGCATTGTATTTTACACTGTAGCGTTGAGATTCCTATAAATCATTTTACCCCTCTTACTATTTTAAACTATTTGAAATTTTACCCCTCTTACTATTTCAAATTATCTCTATTAAAAGGTTACTTATTTTTTTAGGTTTTCCACCCCTCTTTGTTATAGCAGGATCTATATTTCTAAATTCATGGGATCACACATTTGTTGCAACTATTTGAAGAAATTGATTTAGAGAGTAAAATATTAAGTAAAAACAGTGAAAACAGCAGTTAAAGATATACTACAAAGATACTAGAACTGCTTCCTATAGCACTCATGTTAATGTGATAGGGAGCTTCAGTTCAGATCTTTACATAGAAGAGGAATTGTTAACTTGTACTTAAATGGATAAAAAGTTGTACATGAAAAGATCTGCTATTCTGCAATTTGTGGTCAACTAGTGGATACTTCCAACTTGTGTGGCGTACTAAACCAAACCTTTTACAAATATTGCTACAGGAAAATACAGTGCTACTCAAGAGAAGCAAAACATAACTGTTTTTGGCATCACTTACAGTGGGCTGAAAAAACGGATCTACACATTTTAAAATATCGTACTGTAAAGGAAACATTATTGTCTGTATTTTACATGGAAGATTCACCTCCAATTCAACATTCATAGGAAAATGAAGATCCGTTGGATGCACTAGGCCAAACAGGATTATATATAATTTGCTTATTAAAAGTGGCAAGGTATGTAGGAGGAGTTAAAGGGGGTCATTCCATGATTACATGACTGATGTAAAAAATGAAAATCAGACATCGTATAGTACATGGCAATCTCTTTCTAACAAAGCTTTAACCTAGACCTGTACCTCACCTGTGTCCAGAGCTTCCCCCATTCATTGCTCTGGTAGATTTATTTCAAGCTAACAGCTTAGGGGACGTGACCTTGTGGTGGACATGTCTTTTCTCAGGGAGCATGCCCTTTCTTATGCAACTCTCTCCCTGTAACTGTCACAACTTCTAACAAACAAAAAAACAACTGATGACAGTTAAAGGTAATCTGTCACCAGGATAATCGCTATTGAAGTAATACCATGACCTAATAGCACTTAGTACCTTATTTCCAGATGTGCCTTTGTTTCAGCAATAGATGTTTTCTATCTTCTGAAAATACAATTTATTTGGTATGCAAATGAGCCAGTAAGGTGCCTAGAGGGGCGTCACTCTTGCAGGAAGGAGCCCGGGCACGCCTCCTGCTAGTGCCCAAACCTGCCCTCATGCTGGGAGCAGGGAAAAGGGGGCAGAGTTATGGTTTGAATGTGATGTAGAAGGCATGCCTGGGCTCCTTCCTGTAAGAATGACGCCCCTCTGGGCATCTTACTGGCTCATTTGTATACCAAAATAAACTGGATTTTCAGAGGATAGAAAACATCTATTGCTGAAGCAAAGGCACATCTGGAAGTAAGGTACTAAGTGCTATTAAGCCATTGATTTACTTCAATAGTGATTATCCTGGTGACAGATTTCCTTTAAAGGATGGAAATGAGCATGTACATCCAACTCAGCAAGGTGGACATAAAAAACAGAAGAAACAGCAACTGGCACTATACAGATGCATTTTATTGAATGAATCAGCGTCTATACTAAGTTTTCACATTTATCACATCCAAATACAATACTTTTCAGATCCATATCACCAAACAAAGGTACTAGACCAAAATTGCCATAATAAAACTACTTGTAATTGAAAATACATATTAAAACAGAATTAAGCCACATAAAATACAGATAAAAGAGAATGAGGGTGAGCCTATAAACTGCAAACAATGAAAAGCTCAAATCGATCATATGGTAATACCTCAACGATCCCCTGCCGCTCCTGTTCAGACACTTCTTGAGGCCCCAGCCAGTCTTTTCTGATACCTTTTAACACATAGCAAATGACCTCTGGTGGTCATTTCCTGCATATTAAGAAGGACCAAAAAGAGAGACACATCAGGGACCTAGGAAACATCAAAATGGGAATGGTGGATTGGTGAGGTGAGTATTGCTTCTTTATTAATTCATTCTGGGGCATTTGCAAGAAATTTAAAACAATCACCGAACAATGCATCCTTTTCCCTATACTTGGCTATTGCAACGTCTGGAACAGAAACGCTGAACAGTTACACAAAACAGTGACAACTAGGAGGCATAAAAATCATCAGAGCTTTCCCTGAGGTATCATATTTCATAGCTGCAGAGAAAATGTGAGAGGAGAGGGAACCTGTCCACATATTTCTCCTGCTGAACATAGTATTTATACTGCATAGTACACTGAAAGCTCATTGAGACAACCACCCAAAATTGCAATGAAAAGTGGTCTTCTACGGGAGTGGTCTTCTCAAAGATGGGCAGTATGGATAATATATAGTGGAACTGAAAAACTGTTACATGAAATCTGGTGTGGAGAAGGGTAGAATCCTCAACTAAATCCTGACAGAATCCTGACAGTAAGAACTTGGCCCAAAGTTTATCCTTCCCCAACTTTTTAAGTGCAATCAGCATTAGTTTATGATATATACTCTGGAGGACATTCAGCTGCATTTATTTTTTATCATCTCTATTTTTTTGTTACATTCACTTTTAAACAAGGGAGTCTGTGTCCAAAACAATGAAAAGACTAGAGGGGCAGTGAGGGCTCTTACCAATTAAATTTAGTACAGAATGTGACATCATCAACCAATTAGTCACTTAAAGGGGAACTATCACCATGACAATGCAGTGTAATCTGCAGATAGTATGTTATAGACCAGGAGAAGATGAGCAGATTGATGTGTAGTCTTGTAGGAAAAGATTCTGTAAAACTTGAATTTCATTCATTTAGATCTCTGCTCTTTCTTTGCTGAGGAATCGTGTAGGCAGGCCTATTTACTAATAGCTTTCTATGTTTGGTTATGCAGAGTTAGCTGTCAATCACTAAAAAGGACCGTCCACATGACTCCTCAGCGCAGAATGAGCAAAAGTTTTCATGAATAAATTACAAGTTTTACTGAATGGTTTCACATAAAAATATACAGTATATCATTCTGCTCAGCTCTTCCTGCTCTATAACATGCTGCCTGCAGATTGCACTGAATTTCATGTTAACAGGTTTTGGTTAATAAGAAGACTCAACCCCTCAGGGATGACAGCATAAGGGACCTGAGATATCCCTTTAAAGGTGGGCATACGTATGCTTTAAAAACAGTACGGAAACGTGTAAACTAACTTTTATTTTACATATGTCTTTAGTTACATGTTGTATCATTTTTCTAAATGCTTCTTACGCTGAGTCACATCAAATGATGTCTATACAGTGGAACAAAAACACAATTAGCGGTAAAGTCTGACATATAGACTTGCTAGAGAGAAAAAAACATTTTGTCATGTGGTTAACAGCTGCTACTGCTACAATATACAAACCTCTTTTTGAACAATTTCAACAGTCAATACAGAGAAATTTATCAGAGCATAAAAAAGTAGCAGATTTGTGAGCAAGTAGAATTCTGTGCAGAAATGTGTAATTTCTTTCAATTTTATGCTGCTCCAATCACTTGGACTGGGCTTACCAAGCTCAGCGCCACGCTCAGCTCCTTTCACTTCAATGGGACTGAGCTGCACCTAGGAGTGCCAATGCCTTCTCAAACAGCTGATCGGCAAGGGTCCCGGGTTTTGGATCCCCATTGATCAGATAGGTCATCAATTATAAAGTCTCGGAAAACCACTTTAACTACCAATAAAACATGGACAATGTCAAAATTAATTATACTGTTAATTATACTTTAAATTGGGTCTGTCGGCAGGATCAACCCGGTTAAACAAGGTACAATGCCTAGTACCGGGGGCGCAACAATCGTGGTCACAGAGGGTGCGACCGCAACCAGGCCTGGTGGGGTGAGGGAGCCAGTGCTTGCAGCCAGTTCAATGAGGGCCCTCCGCTTTGCCTCATAAGCCTCAGTTCGGACGTCCCACTGCTCAGGCGGTTGCAAACATCACCGTAACCTCCTGCACCAAGTCTTGCAGGATATAGTGGCGCAGGAGAGTGTATGGGCATGTGTTCGCAAACGCCTACACTGTGGAACACCAGAACTCAGGCCACAAGCAGCGACGGAGAACGGAACAGAGGTGAGTATTTTTTTTTTAATGTGGTTACCATCTTTTTAATTGTAGGTGACGTAACAAGATATGGGCCCAGAAATTTATGCCTCATGTGGGGAATCTTTGTTCCAGAATACCTTAAAACATTTCCTTTTTGAATATTTTATATGGCAACAATAAAAAAAATTACACACCTACCCTTTTCTATTTAATATTGTACTACAACACATTCAAACATATCATGGGTAGGGGGACCCCAATCCAAATTTTGCTCTGGGGCCCACAGAACTCTAGTTACACCACTGTCTAGAACGGTTTATCATGTTGAGTAAAATGTTAGCATTTTTATGTTTCTATGTGTTGCCATTAGCGAGTAATCAGTGTTTTATTGATATGCAAATTAGCTTACTGGTGCATCAAGGGGAGCGCCCGAGCCCTTGGAGCACCAGATCGTCATCATCCTCTGAAAGGAAGCCAAACGTCTTCTCTTCCAGGTGAAGGATGATGTCATTGGCGCATGCATAATAGTCATCTGCACTGATAGGATAGGAGAAAGATTTCTGCTATGCATGTGTTTAGCTCACTTTTATTTTGTGATATTTTGTACGGGTATTTGTCTTATTTAGGGTCTATTGAGAAGCCTATGAACAGGAAATAGCTAAAAAAGAGTGAATTGCATTTTAATAAAAATGACACTGAACCCAAAAGTGGCACAAAGCAAAACACCATTTTTGTATACATGTTCATATTTCATCACAGAATTTTAACGAATATTTGGCTGTGGTACTTCCCTAGCCTCCTAAAAAAAACTTGCAAAAATGCAGCAAAAACACAACCAATAATGTTACACTTTGTAATGTCCTACTTAATTGTCTCCAATAAAACAAAAGGCTTCAGTCTGCATGGATTTGTAAGGAAATTACCGATTTTAGAATATACAATTATCCAAACATGATCATTCCCCATGATCTTTCCTGACAATCAGAAATCCCTGCATTGCAACCAGTCTCATAATGACGGCCCCCACTGCAGTCGTCCCGGTCCCCAGGACATTTCATTCGTAATTTATTGACGGAAATTCATCAGGGGTTCCCTCCACATAAAGTACCAGGCCAAGTGGAATGGATTAATGCAGGTATGATTACTGCTTTTCTTCATGAAACTATACAATACAACATCACATTTACTCACATTATTTAAATATAAAAAAATCAGTGATGCCATAAAAGACAATACATTCATACTGCATTAACAGGCTGAGCAGAGAGGAGTGAGCGAGCGGGAGACAAATGATGGGTTGTGTGAGTGAATGATGTGTAGTAGCTATTTCAAAGTGAACACCCACTCGAAACACATTTTCAGATGGTTCAGAAGGCCAAAGAGAGAAATGCACCCGAAAAACAAGTACCGTATGCCTGATAAAACTGCTGTTATTAACCCTCTGATCCCAAACATTGATTTTAACCCACAAACCTGAAAAAAATTACAGTGTTGCACAAAGGTGTTGTCCTTAAAAATGGCCATAAATGGGTCAAATTGCCACTAATTTTACCAGTGCTAGGATATTTATGTGATATTTACAATGATGGGAATGATTTTCCATATATCTCCCTCTTGCAAAAACTGTTTATCTACACATATGTATTTTCTCATGCAATAACTTATTTAATCAGTAATGACCAATAAGTCCTATATTTCTTATGATTTAAGGCTCATTCAGATAACCATAAAAGTTTTGCGGTCTGCAAATTGCAGATCCATAAAACACGTATGCCGGACGTGTGCGTTGTGCATTTTGTGGACTGCACAGGGCCAGAACTACATAGAAATGCCTATTCTTGCTCTATATTATATACCTGGCCGCGGAACGGATGTGGACAGCACATATCTGTCTACATCTTTTGCGGCCCCATTGAAATGACCTGTACATACAGACCCATACATACAGCCATCTGAATAAGCCATTACAAAGAAATTTGCAGAACTGATAGTTTTAGTTAAATAAAAAAATAATTGTAATCATTATGACAATAGAAGGGCTTATTCAGAAGAATGGTATTCCCATCCGGGTGCTGCTCGAGTGAACACGAACACATTTAATTCAATGGGTATATTTACATGGGCAACGTTCCACAAGGACTATCCATCCTAGCAAAAAATATCACAGCATGCTCCAATTTTCCCAAGACTCACTCATAAAAAAAAATGGGTCTGTGGGGAAAGGGGGCTAATCTGTGTGTCGATTTAAAAACACTTCCGTATTAACTGTCTGGAACATGGACGAGTTTCCTATCGTCCGTCTAAATAAGCCCTACTGTTATGAGTAATACATCTGGTGCTGTATCATAGTTGCCAACAGTACAGAATTTGCAGGGATTGTCCCAAATTTTCACAGACAGTCTCTGCAAGTGAGAGACAAAAATAAATGGGGCTTATGTAACTGTCACCCATCAATAGGTGGTCCCACATGGTTTGGGTGCTTCAGGGGCAGGATCTATTTGTCCAAACCAATAGATTGGTAACAGGGGCATAACTACTGTAGCAGCAGACCATGCAACTGCTATGGGGCCCAGGGCAAGAGGGGGTCCAGTCTTGGTTGGGATTATCTCTTCTTCTACTGGAGGTGAAAACTTGGTCAGGACTCTACCCTCTAAAGGAACAACTTTTAGCAAATGAGGCAAGGTTGTTGAAAAGGGTTTAGGCAAAAACCTTTCTGTCCTGTGGTGTTGGGGGGGGGGCTGGTTTGATCCTTGCTATGGGGCCCTTACTTTTCTATGTACGCTACTGGGCTCTGGGCATTCCCTACTTGTTATAAAGGTCTTTTGACAATGGGCTGAAGTCAAGGTATGCCCTCAGTGATTACTTTAATTATATGGAACAACCAGACAGTTGGTACTCGGTTTCCCTGAAGGGCCACCACTAGACAGATGAAGCATTAAACATCGCTCATTCAGATCAATGGTCTGTCTGTGTAAAGCAGGACAGGTCAGGACCTCCAGTCTGGTCATGAGAAGAGGATTCTCAACAGGGGACTGCTGTCAACTCAGAAATCCCTAATAGGGCATATGAAGATGTTTTTTTTAAATTGAGCAACCACTTATACGATCGTCCGTTATCTACACTCCTCAACAATCAAATTGCAACACCAAGAAGGGAAAGTCGTGGAATTATGGAAATCACAGGATCAATAGACACGTTAAATGATATGCAAATAATAAAAAAATGGAAACATAATATTTAAAGCATCTCGATTTATTCAATATTAAGTATGAGCTCTATGCGCAGAAATACACTTCTACTGTACTCCTTGGCATACTATCATTGAGATTATTAATGGCTCTCTGAGGAATGTTCTGCCATGCTCAATGCACATGGGCACGCAAATTATTAAAATCTGCTGCAGATCTGATCGTTAGGAGACAAGTCCAGAGATGCAGCAGGTCATGGTCCACATTTAGGCATTGCATGCTGCACACAGTAGCACAAGCAACATGCAGCCTGGCATTGTCCTGTTGAAAAATGGCTCCTGAAATGAAGACTAGAGTAGACTGAGTAGAGTACGTAATGTATGGCTACTGTAGATTATGCCAAACCACACCATAATCCCAGGAGTAGGACTGCTGTGACATTCCCTTGTAAAGGTTTCTTCATGGCAGTGCCCATATGCTCTCCAGACCAATCTCCAACTATCATTGCATCTGAGACAAAAGCGGGACTCGTTGCAGAGGATAGACCTCCAATTCATTGTCCAGTGGTATTTTTCTGTTCCCCTATGATAGCCTGAGAGTGGTGATGTGAGGTCAATGAAACACTTGTAGCTGGATGTCTGATCATAACCCATTGTCGTGCAAACTCCTTCTGATGGTTTGTGTAGATACTGTTTGTCGCGCTAGGCTTAGGATGTGACATCCAATTTCACTTGCAGTACAGAATGGATCACTACACTCCATTCTTCTAATCAGACGGTCTGTGCATGAAGAGGTTCACCTCTGTGCACCTCTTACTGTCATTCCAGTTTGTTGTTCTCTCAACCACCGGGAATTGCAACGATGAACAGTGCTGACATCTCCGCCTAGGTGTGTAGCAATCTGCCAAAGTGATAAACCAAGGTCTCTTAGTTCAAGGATTCTGTCCCTCTACGTTTGCGACAAAAAGAGATATTTGGCATGTCAATGAACAGAAGGCATCACAAAATCATCCCACACGACTTGATTCAGTTTTTGATGTTTCACGTGGCTAAAAAACTTTGCTTTTTATTTGGCTTTTATGTCTCTCCCACATGCCACAGATTGGAGCTAGGTGCTTGAAAATTTGATCATTTGCAGATCTTAGGGACACCTGCTACTTCCTCGATTTGCATAACCTTACATCTTGTCCTTCTTGGTGTGGCAATTTCAATATTGAGGAGCGTATTATCTTTGTGTGTATAGGCACCTCTAACTGAACATGTGGCATTAAAAAAATACTGTAATACAAGAAGATTAACCATCCTTTATGACTGCTCTATAGACTAACAGCCTCTGCTGACACCAAAACTGAAATGGCAGAATACTGCAAACAACAGTGGCAGATCATTATGGCAGATATAGCCCTATAGCATCTCACAGGCAATCTATGTGCAGCAGAATATAATATATACACATATAATGGAGCAAAATAACAAACATACAGAAAGAAATGATCCCTATTTCATTTTAGCTAGGTTGACTATTCAGCAAGCAGCTGGCAGCTTCTTCTCAGTGTCATCTATGACTGATTCATAATGTTGGCAAAGAACATATTGTTTCCTAGTTTTGCTTCTACTATCGAAATACTGGTATGTGAATCCTTGCCCTGATTAGCTGTTCTCTGGTAAGAAGACCACCATTTCTGAACCATAGCCCCCATTATCTTCAAGCTGCAAATGAATTTGCCTGGAGCACTTTCCAGGCTATGAGCGCTGTGTCTATTGAATTAATACACTCCAGTGGGCTCAATATGTCTTACAGCCGATAGTAGGAATCCCTCCAGCAGGAGCAGAGTGCTGATAAATAATCTCATATTTTATGAATAGCATACCATGTTTGTGTCTTGCTGATTTACTACATATACATATATGCCATCGGTTAAATTTGACAGACAATATAAATGACAGTTTGATGTTTTGAACTTGTGCTATATTTCACATGGTAAGTGCCCTCTATACTTAATAAAACAAAGTTACAGACAAATCATCCTTACATTTTTGAGTTCAGGGATTTGAATTTTTGGGGAAAGCCATCAGCAGCTGGTACACACTTACTATAAATATATATATCTTCCATGGGTGTGATATGATCACAAAGCTTCATTAAAGGAGTTGTCCACATTCAGAGGTGAACCCAGACATATCCCCTTCTTCAGCCAGGCAGCCCCTCTGAGATGAGCATCAGAGTATTTCATGCTCCGATGCTCTCCCTTTTCCCTTTGCAATTCAGTGCAGGGCAAGGGCTTTTTCAGCAGATCTGGTGATGTATCGGGTCTCTGCTAGACAGAGCCAGTCCATTAGTGTCGCTGATGTCAACGGAAACACTTCTAGGCAGAATCCTCCGCCAAGCAGTGTAAGTTTGTAAACAAAACAGCGATACAGGGCAAGGAAGAGAATCGGAACATAAAATGCTCTGATGCTCATCTCAGATGGGCCGCCTGGGTGAAGAAGGGAATATGTCCGAGTTCAGCTCTGAACCTGGAAAACCTCTTTAATGAAGATGTATTCTGACGAAACTATGACACATGGCATACCTTTATAATTGGTAGAAACTCTGGGAACTACACCGATCATTAAAGAGGACTTCTCAGTCCTCTTTCATGCCTATTTTAGTTAGTGCTAGTATTCTTCATAAAATAACAGTAACATTCTTTCAACTATCATATGTGTTGGTGGTTCCTCTTATATCCCTCCTACAGTATTTATGAATAAATTGACAAATGGGTATTCCCAGATGGGAGTGTGTCTCTCCACGCTCTTACACTGTCCAATGAGTGCTGCCAGTGTCTTACTCTGTAAGGACACCCCCAACTGGTAAGACTTATATGGACCTTTATTGCAAGCTATTAGCAATTCATTCATGACTTCTAGGAGGCATACTAAAGGAATGACACAACATAGAGTCATATGAATAGTAAAATAAGGAAGATGAAGGAGCACTGTGTTGATAAAGATGATGGATGCAAGACACCAGAGAGATCAAACCCAAACTCTCACCAGTCAACAAATCAATAGAGGGAAGCAGCACTCCAATACTTACTGCAGTGCTGCTTCCCTCTATTAACTTATAAGAAAAGATCCAGAATTGTTATTACATGGGGAATGCAGGTAGTTACTAAAACAGAGATGTCAGGAGAGGTGACAGCTAGTCTTTAATAAGAAGCTGTCACCACAAAATCCAGTGCAATCTGCAGGCACCATGTTATAGAGAAGGAGGGGCTGAGCAGATTGATATATGGTTTTGTAGGAATATATTCACAATATGTGTAATAATTTATGCATTTAGGTCTTAGCTTTTTCTGAGCTCACTTGTACACGGAGAAATGTTATAAGTGAATGACAGGTGGAGAGTTTGCAGGAGAGCGCCTACTGCCATCATGCATAGTGCACTGACACACGGGCCCAACATTAGGTTCCATGGGGTGGGACACCATTAGGTACCATTGTGGTTCCCATCTGGTATTCATGGGGGGAACATTGACCAGCCTGGTATGTCCAGTACATCATGGAACCAGTCCTACTGCCTTTTATGACTTGATTTGAGACGTGATGTTCAAACAAGATAATGGCTGCCCACACACTGCTCATGCTACACAACATGCTCTTCAGGGTATTCAGCAGCCCTCCTGGTCGGCTCAATCATCAGATCTTTCCCCCATTGAGAATGTCTGGGACTGGATGGGGGGCAACAGATCTCCCATGCACAGCAGCCAACAACCACCTTGGCTGATCTACATGTCCAAGATGTAAGGAATGACATATCACAGGAGGATATCCAGCATCTGTATGGCCATCTCTATGCCAGTGTGGCAGCCTGTATCACAGCAAGGGTAGATGCCACCAAGTATTAATGTGACCCTGCCTCAATGTATACCCTGCTGCAGATTCATTCTCACGCATGCGCAGTGGTTATGAAGCACAGACTTGTTGTCAATGATGACTAACATGTTGATCGTAGGTTGTAACCAGACTAGAATCACGTGCACAAAGAGCATATCATTTGACTCAAAGAGCATTGCTGGCTCAGTAGGCAAGGGATGGAGGACATGAAGAAAAAAAAAATCACGGAATACCCCTTTTAAGGAGCATTTATATTACCATTCAATATCCTTTGCTTCAGGATAGAGAGTATATATATATATATACAGGGGCAGACATACCGCCTGTGCAGCCGGTTCAGATGCACAGGGGCCCAGAGTGGGAGGGGGCCCTCCAGCTCAGCTATCTCTGCGTCCAGAGGACGCAAAGACAGCTGACTGTACTGGTGAAGCAGAGAGCCCCACGCTCCCCACTCCAACCAGCATGTAGAAGGGGCCGGTCTGGCAACCTGTGTCTCACTTACTTTAGCCTCAGGACGTGCTGTGCCATCCATAGCTTGGAGGATCAGGGCCTAGGCAGCACGTCCTGAGCTGTGATCGCCCCGCCTCCTTACAGTCTCCTCCCTGCCTCCTTACAGCTCAGTCCTGCTGTGTGGTAGGCGCATTATGAACAGTTTGAAAGATGCTCAGCCAGGCCTGTGCTGAGCCACTTCACTGTGTCCTAGCTCCGCCTCCCCTCTAGCGATGCCTCCCCAGTAGCTCAGCCCCCATTGGTAGCTCCGCCCATGTCCTCTACAAGCTGTTCAGTACCTCAGAGTTGGTGCTGAATGACTGAGGCCTGCAGCAATCCAGCAACTTAGGAGGAAGTGAGTGGGCAATGGCGGTGGCCCCTGTGCCCACTGTCCCTGTCAGGCACTCAGCTTTACGTGGTATGTTATTTTTTTACTCCACCCAAACCCCTCTCCCCCTTGGGCCCCCCTGTGACTGTTCCCTGACCCACACGCTGTGAGGCCACATTCACAAGATGTAATGTATTTTGCAGTCTGTGGATCGGCAACATATAGATGCGGTCCATGTGCGATCAGCATATTTTTGCAGACCCATTGACTTAAATGGGTCTACAGTCCGCATTTTGTAGAGAAGTATAGGAATTTGTCACGTTTTCTGTCTGTGAAAAACGGAAATATGGATGCAGAAAGCTCATAGAAGTAATTTACTTTCCGCATCCATATGTCTGTTCTGCAAAGGATGGAAAAGCGACGTCCTATAGTGATCCGCAACATGCAGACCAGTTAATGGGTCTGCAAAGCAATGCAGATGGCACATGGGTGTAATCTGTAATTTGCAGATCACAAAATACATATGGTACGTGTAAATGGGTTAAAAGTGTTGCCCAGACACTAAGGGGGCCTCTCCATAACTTCAGCATATCCAGCGGCAGTCTAAAAGTAAGCTAGCTTCTTAACATCAGCAAATGGCATGTGTGATGTTAGATTAAGGCCCCGTTCAGACGGCCGTATTTTTGCGGGTCTGCATTACTGGGTCCAGGCACATTCTTTGCACAGGGGCCCTCTTCTGTCTGTGTCCGCCCCTGTATATATATATATCCTTGATTCATATAGCCCACACTAATGAAAAGATCAGACAGATCCCTTTACAGTGATATCTTAGGCAGAAAAAACCCAAGTGCATTAAATATTTCTCCAAATTATGTGACTGCCATTAGGAGTAAAAGAAGGCAACAGGGCAGCAAGCGATAGCTGAGGGGAGAAATGAGATAAAGGTCACTGTAAGGTAAACATATTTTTTATCATTCTCCAATTGAAATCTAATATGAGGAAACTATGCAGAGTCATGCACTTTCTGAACACAGTGTTGTATTGTATCACATTTATATTTGCTACAACTGTCATGTACATTACACGAATGATAAGCTAATGAAACATAATATCCATCAGTCTAAAAAAGCAACAAGTGTTAGCTTCTTCTAATCAAAGTGAAATGTCCCGTCAGATGTAAAACAGGCAGTTTCATGGGAGGGCGCATATACTTTCTCACACTAAGCTCGGCCATGATTAGATAATGTTGTAACATCAGAACACTCATCTGTAAAGGTCCCTGTACATGGCCCAATGGTGCAGTCTGCTTGTCAGTGGGGGAGATAGCTGCATTTACATGCAACAAACTCCTCTACAGTATGGCGCTAGCCATCGCTCATCCCCATACAAAATCGTTGTTTCCCAGCAGCAGAATGATTTAGTTTTCTGCACCATCAATCCAACGAGTGTTTCACTTGTCCATCGGGTATTCATGGGCACCTTGACACCGGCAGACGAGCATTCGTATGAACTCTTATTAGCGATAATCTACCCAAACATCGGGCAGTGTAAAGGGGCCATAAAGCACATATATAAGAGTTTTTGCCAATTTGTCAAATCTGAATGTACATTACCATATAAGCAGAAAACCTGCATTGTCCATATCTTATCTTAGAACTGATTTTGTCACCTTAGGCACAGCAATTATGGTGTTCAGTATCTGAAAGACTGGCTACTTTAAAGGGGTAATCATAAGATGATGGCATACTTGTAGGATAACATATAACGCTGTATCCGCTTCACTGTTTTACCCTACACAGCGGCTCCCCGGGTGACAGCAGCTCCTCACACAACCAGTTGGTCAGGAGTGCTGCTGTGCAGAAAAAGGAAGGTAAAGCAGCGCTGCTCCAGCACTGCAATCCCTTCATCCTCAGGATTGGTGAGGTATGATAATAAAGTCATGGAATATCCTAGCCATCATTTCATAAAATGTGATTCCCCTCTAAATCTGGGTTCACACAGTGCAGTTTTTGGTGCCGTTAAAACTGGGAGTAGGTGTAGTGAAAGGAGAAGTAAACCTTACCTTTAAACTTCTCCCAATGTGCATCATCTATCTTCTGATATATCACAGCGTGTCAGTGGCAGACCAAGTGCTAATACTGCCATATATCACAAGAACGAAAGTTCTGAGTACTGCCACCTACACCTAGCCTTTCTGCTGCCTGAGGCGAAAACTGAAACAGCGCCTCCATGCCAATTTCTTAACCTAACCCCTTTCCCTTCAGTTCATGGCCCTTTGGCTCCCCCCTCCCCTCTTGCCCCTAACTGGTGCTGCCTGAGGCGACTGCCTCACCTGGCCTCATTGATGGTGCACACCTGCTTGTCTTTCCTGAGTGAAGCTCAGAACTCAGTGGGTATGGTGCCCAGAAGAGTGAAGCCGTCTGCTTGCTATAGAGATCACAGGGGTCTGATTTGATAACTACTTCTAGAAAAAACTGCAATTTGTGAAGACAGAACTGGAATTACCAATTATTTATAGATATTGGAAGGTGTGCACTGTATATTTCTTATACCAGCCAATACCACCAGAACCCTACAAGCCAGTGGGAGCCTTGAAGGGCTACATCACAAACCCACACAGACTCAGCTAACATGAAAAACCTGGGCAGCTGCAGTTTAGAGCTTGAATTGAATAAGCAAATTGTTACATTATATCATTTACCAGTTATTTGTCAGCGACATTAGACAGTCATCAATTAACTCGTTCTCTACTGAAAAGACTTTGGAAGGGTTAATAAAAAGTAACAGCCTGTTATTACTGTCAGGAGGTAGACAGGGAATCAGTGTGCACACCAGTTCTTTTTCTTCTGTTAGCAGGGAGAGGCAATTCAATCCAATGTGGTTTGAAACATGAGTAGGTCACTGTACACCATGATAAAATTCCCTAATCCCTGGGCCAAATTTCCCTGAGGAGGGCCTCCTCCTACCCCTTTACTTTCCAAGCTGACTTTTCCATTCCCACTCTCGTGTTTCCCTCTCCTTCATTTCTTTCATTTCCCCTACCTTAAAGCCTTGATACCCGATCTGTGGCCAGTGCTCAGGTTTCAGTTTTTACAGCTTAGACAGTCTATTGCTGTATACATTCCTTTCTTTCTGCTCTGCAGTGATTACTTACCAGGGCTTATTTTACACTAGTCCAGATGAAAGCTGCTCAGATGAAGGGAAACACAGCCAGGCTGTTTGAACATTACAGATATGAAACTACACAAGAGCACATTGTGTCCTTCTTGACATTTTGTATCAAACCAGGAAAAAAAATTCCATGTGAGTATACCCAAATATGCCCGCTGTATGGATGTGGTCCTTTTAAAGAAAGGCTAGAGGTACATGATGACATGAAATCATGGGTGAAAAGTTTTAAAACTGAGCTTGCAACACATGTTCAAGTGTTCCTAGCGAGGAGAAAAGTTTCACGTGACCTTGCAACTATCACAAAAATTCTGACATGTATGAAAATTGGATGATAATTGCAGGGTTGCTTACGAAGGGAACAGCTGAATTTATTGCGATTTATATGGGACTTCATCTCCCTGTGGAGCCTTGCCTAAAGTAAGTTAAAATAATATCTTCTCAATATATGTACTGCACAAATTTGAAATTCAGGAACTCAATTTCCCCCTAAAACCATTTCCAGGAAAGCTGCTTGACAACCAATATGGCTGATTTTACAACTGCCACAAGTTGTCACACTTGCAGTCTGGTAAATTTTCTGTTGCACGTAACTTGGATGAAAACCTTTTAGTGGGCTTCAAAGGCAGCCATATTGGTTGTCCCTCAACTTTTCCAGACACAGATATGAATAAGAAACATCCAAATGAATTTTTTATCAGCTTTACACTAGAAAAGACTAGAAAAGACTTAAATTTATATGTGTTTTTTTTTCTTTAATTCTTTAATTTTAGGGGAAATAGTATTTATAGCAGGGGCCAGCAACCTCCAGCAGATGTGAAACTACCACTCTCAGCCTGCTCCATTCACTTTTACGCAAGTTCCAAGAATGGTTCAGCAAGTGTGCATGTTGAGAGTTGTAGTTTCACATCTGCTGATGTGTCAGAGGTTGCCAAACAAAAAATCAAATATACAGATTATAGAAGCATGATAATAAACCCCTCCAAAAAAGTTGAGAAGATGGCAACTTCTTCTCATCAATGGCTAGTCTAGGTTGGAGTAGCCCTGATGAAAAGTAACCTAGATTAAAAGAAGGGGAGTCTCTGGCCACTAGAAGGTTTCGTCCTCCTCAATACTAAAGCATCAGTTAAAAATAGTGTAATTTTCCCCCTTACAATGTTGTTTTTGTTTCATCCCCACCAGTTCAGACAAACATCTGCTATGAAGAACAACTATCTCCCAAACCACCGAGAGCCTGCAGCCAAAATAAACAAAACAAACCCAGAGGATCCAGCACAGTCAGCCTTTATATCCAGCCAGGATAACATTTCACATGTTTTGATTAAAATTAGCTAATTTGTAATTCTAGAACCTATGTTAAAAGCTGCAATCCATATAGATCACATTAAGCGATGGCTTAGAGCAGCCAATGACAATGTGATAGATTTAGGCAGCCCTGGAAAAGGGAGGTGGGGAGGAGGAGGGGGGTGCAGGAAGGCAATTAACCATTTCAATTATAGTTTTAGGTTTTGTATTCAGAAAAATAAAACAGACCCTCTGAGTTGATGTGGAGAAATGCCTGTCCACTTTAGACGATGTGCAACCTGAAAACTGAAAAATACCAAGGGTCACTGATTTGGAACGGAAATGCCACATTTGCCATCAGAAAGTTACATAGATTGTCAATCAGGAAAGACAGATAGGTAAGCCTATAAAATGAAGCAGGGCCTCCTTGGTCAGCAAAGCAGGGCTCAGAGAGATGAATTATTGTATATGATCATATAGTCTGAACTGTGTATGAAAAAATATAGACTCCCTCAACTGTTCACCATCACCAACATGCACATTCCTCTGCTGGTAAATCCTTAGGGTACTCATCTTCTAAAGTTGGTTTCTTCACTTTTTGGACCCCTCGTATCAGTCACTCTAGTAAAATAATTCATTAAACAATGGATTGTCTTTCTTTGTACTGCTGCATCTGAAGGACCAGATTGAGAGCAACCTCTGGAGAACATCTGGGTGGCCATGGCTGTGCAGGACTACTGCACACAACCTGCTCCCCTGGGGGTTGTCATACACATGAACCATCAAAACACTATAAATGACAGAAAGAGCAATAAAAATGACAATTAACTTGGGGCATATTACACCGAGCTAGAAGAAGTCCATGGAAGGAAGCAGCTTCAGCTATACCAAGCGCACATTCTTGCCTAAACAGATAAGCAGAGCTCATATTTTGGTCGTTTCAACTTGTGTTGTCAAGACGTTGAAGGCAGGTATGGCATTTGGAGATGTGTACTAAGCTTTATCTCCAGGTAGTATGCCCATAGGTGAGGTGTGAACTAGTCATTACTACTGTCTGCCTGCAGGAACATACCCAGCGCAGTGCACAGAGCAGCATGCAGTCCATTTACAGTGTCACAGCCAGGGACATCCATTGATAGCTGGTCAATGGACAGGACTTGAGTGTGTGAATGTGTCTTGAGCCCAGGAGGGAGGCGGGGCTGAGACATTCAGTGCACAACCTGACAGGCACCTCTACATTATGGTACCATGGGCAAGACACCCTGACAAAGCAGCAGCTCCTTACCTTCATCTCCTCGTTGATCTCTCTCTTCACAGGGTGTGCAGGCTTCCTGCTCCTTTTATTTTCCGGAGGTCTTCCCTCTTTTTCCATTTCTGCCATTTTTTCAATAGTTTGTGCTGATGAAATGACTGTGTGAATGAAAGAGTGTTGGTAGGATGGTGGAGCAGGAAAGTGGAGTGGCTATTCCCCCTCTATCTAGAGGTGAAAGACGTCAGGGATTGTGTGAGAAGGGAGGGCTGGGGATGCCAGGCTGCTGGGCTGAGAGTGCCCTGCTGTCAGGTCAGCCATCTTCTGCCTCTGGCTCTGTCATTAAGCTTGCTGCTTGTTGCTTTGTGTATGTGTGAGTGGGTGTGTGAGTGTGTAGTGCTGTGCGTGTGTATGTGTGTGTGTATGTTTCTGTGACTGGACGTGAAAGAGAGGGAGGAGAGAAACACAGAGAGAAAGCTCCTTGTGTGGATCAGCAGAGGGGGTTACTACCTCCCAGACTGGGAGAGGAGGAGGAGCTCCCAGCTGCCAAAATCTTCTCCGCTGCCCCCTTATGCTTCAAGTAGTGCTAGACACATCTGGATGATGTGCATGGATGGAGCACCGCTATGTCTCACACTTGCTAAGAGCTCCCATTATCCCCATAGTGTTCCTCCTCTGTGAAGTCCACTATATACATAGAAACATAGAAGATTGATGGCAGAAAAAGACCACATTGTCCATTCAGCCACCCTTATATTATATTTAATTTATCTTAGAATAGATACCGGTTTATCTCATACTGGTGTAGCAGAGCAGAACCTGTCACTTAACTCTTTATGCACTGACAATGCAGTGCTGCTGCACTAGGCAATTCAGCTCTGCTACGTCTGAGCCCAAAATAACATCACTTATGTAGCTATTTATCCATAGCTGACACACACTCACCTGGAAGTGACAGGAGGACATGTATCAGAAACTGCTACTACTGAAGGGATGTGATTATGTATTTCATGCTAATGCTCCTTATTGTACACTAAAGAATAGAGGTAATACACATTCCAAGAAACCATATATACATAACATACAAAAAATAGTACAATACAAAGGCGACATTAAGAGAAGTCCTGCCCACAAGAGCACCCAATCTATAAAACATCAGGGGTGGGTAAGAGAGGTAGCAATCAAAAGAAATAGGGTCATGGGCAGGCACTGCTGGTTGGAGGGCATACTTTAGGCAGATGTGCCAGATATTGTCAGATATGGTTAGATCACTAAAGCAATCCTTCCATTGCCCAGCGTGGTGAGTGAGCCATGATCTTCTATGGCTAAAAACCTCATGAAATCTATCTATCTATCTATCATATATATATATATCTATCTAGCCATCTATCAGTCTATCATCTATATACATATTTATCTATCAATTATCTAACTATCTATCTATCCATCTATCCCATTTAATGGACGAATAAAAGCCTGCATACATTCAGTAGAGAATACCAGATACGTCTAACAATCTGTTCACATATTGAAATTAAATCCAACACGTGGACTTGCGGATCACACGCGGACACATTCATATCTATGGGGCATCTGTGCGCTGTCCACATCCATGTGGCCGTTCCGCAAATGATAGAACATGTGCTATTCTTGTCTTCTTTTGTGGACAAGAATAGGCAATTCTTTAATAGAGCCTGTGGAAAGTGCGGTATACAAACGCTGATGCGCCGCAGATCGCTATGAGGTTTGACATTCAATGGGGCTAATCTGTGTCGTTTCCTGTAATTGTTTTTCCAGAGTATAAGGTACCCCATTTACTTGAATGGGATGCAGAATATTAGTGGAATCTACACCTAAATCTTCCATAAATCCTGATCATGTGAGCATACCCTTAAGGCGCAGAATTGTAAACCTCCCCTATTAGACCGTTCTTGGAAATAGCTGCACATTCTCTTACGCTTATGTGCTCTGGTCACCAGAGGTGGTTGCTGACTTTGTTACTATGTTCCAGTCTGCATATATTGTAGATGTTTCTCTTAAGACATTTTTCACTTCCTAATGTTGTTTAATCTCAGCCTGACACAAAAGCTGGAGCGACCTATCAGAGCAAGATGAGAGCAGGGCAAGCTGCCTCCCCTTGCTCGATGTGACAGCTGGATATAGAGGAGGGAGTGATGAGTAGACGTGATGAGCATACCAAGCTCCTCGGTCACACTGCCACTGATGAGGAGGATGATAAGGCAATGTCCGGGGTGATGTTCATTCCAGCCAGTGAGCACTGAGATGGAGGGGGGTGAGAAGAGATGTTTCTGTCACTATAGCAGCAGCTTTTGCCAAGCAGCATCAAATTAACTAAGAGGCTAAACTGATAGATTTCACAGATTTTCCCAGCTATAAAAGTAGTAATAGTGAAACTGGAACAAAACTGTAATTCCATGAACCCATTTAAACATGTAAGTGGTGAAAACACCACCGTGTAGACCACAGATCTCAAACTCGTGGCCCTCCAGCTGTTGTAGAACTACAACTTCCATCATGCCAGGAGAGCCTACAGCTATTGGGGCATGCTGGGAGTTGTAGTTTTACAACAGCTGGAGGGCCACGAGTTTGAGATCCCTGGTGTAGACTATCACAATGCTCCCTGTTGTATAGAATTTAGTTATTATAGTTATGATTTCAGTACATAGTAAGAAGTAATATTAATCAGGAAAAATCCACATTTAATCAGTACGAAGTAAATTAATAACGTAGTAATTAGGAGACAGGCTGGTGTTCTTGCCTTGCCAGTCACAGGTGGCAGGATGCATGGCATCAAACAAATGATAACGGTTAGGGTACGGCTACATATTCAGGCTTCTTGATGCAGTTTTGGAAGCCAAAGCCAACAGTGAATTCAAAAAAGAGAAGTTGTATCTGTCCTGTATACTTTCTCTCCCTGTATGATCCACTCCCAATTTTGTCTTTGAAAACTACATCAAGGAACCTGAATGTGTGGCTGCACTCTAGTACATGGAAACTAACTATTTAGGCAAAATAAACGACAGGCTAGGGTGGAGGTGACGCCCTGCCCTGGTTAACCCACTGCTGTTTCTCATCCTGGTCAAACTGAAGGAAGGTTAAAAGAGTTGGTGGGATAGCTCAGCCAGGTGTAGCAACAAATAATACAGAATCAGGCTCTGTTCATGTACAGTTTTTTCTTCTGTTGGAGGTATACTGTAAATAAAGAGAAGTATACTCCAATGTATATCTGCAAAGAAAGGCTGTGATACTGTATATGCTACTATGTAGACATACAGTGGCATACGTCACCGTTTGATTCCCATTGTAGAAAAAAAATACCTTGCAGTATGCATTTTTGCATCCATCTGTAAAGTGCTGCAGAATACACATTGCTATATTGGTATTAAAAAAAGTATGCAGATGTATACTTATAGGACACTATATACATACACATACGCTAGGTGCATGGGATCCTATACATACATATTGTGTGGCGCTCTCATAGTGCATACACTGAGCGCATTCATGAAATGGTATATGAACAGAGGCTTACCTTCCCTGTGAAGCAAAGACACACAGTCTTCTTAGGCCACGTTCACTGGACCCGGCACTGCCGGATTCAACAGCTCAACGTCGGATCCCTATTGACTAAAATGAGATCCAGCGGTGACCTGTATGCTTTCCGGCATAAATTATAGCTTTCAGCTGGAAAAATACCAACGGCCGTGTGAATGATCCCTCAGGCTGGATTCACATGACATGTACTAGGTATGTACTAGGTATGTTATTCACTCTGGATTACTTAGGGTACAACCACAGGTTTCCTGATGTTGTTTTGGTAGCCAAAATCAGGAGTCGATCATAAAAGGAGGAAAGTATTAAGGACAGATACAACTTCTCTTTTTTAATTCATTCCTGGTTTTGGCTTCCAAATCTGCACCAGGAATCCTGACCATGTGGTTGTTATGGGCCATAGGTTTAAGTGACCTAAACTTCCAGCATCATAGGGATCTATAATGCTTTGAGTTTGGGACAGTTAGGCCCCTTTCACACGAGCGTCACGGATTAGGTCAGGATGCGTTCAGGGTGCGTTCAGGAAAACTGCATCATTTTGCAAGCAAGTTCAGTCAGTTTTGTCTGCAATTGCGTTCAGTTGTTCAGTTTTTTCCGCGCGGGTGCAATGCGTTTTGATGCGTGATAAAAAACTGAAGGTTTACAAACAACATCTCTTAGCAACCATCAGTGAAAAACGCATTGTATCCGCACTTGCTTCAGGGTGCAATGCGTTTTTTACTGAAGCCCCATTCACTTCTATGGAGCCAGGGCTGCGTGAAAAACGCAGAATATAGAACATGCTGCGTTTTTCACGCAACGCAGAACTGATGCGTGAAAAAAAACGCTCATGTACACAGACTCATAGAAATGAATGGGTCAGGATTCACTGCGGGTGCTATGCGTTCACGTCACGCGTTGCACCCGCGCGGAAAACTCGCTCGTGTGAAAGGGGCCTAAGGGTCCATTCACACATCCGTATGAATGGTTCTTCAAAATTGCAGAATGGGTGTGGACCCATTCATTTTCAATAGGGCCGCAAAAGATGCGGACAGCACACAGTGGGGTTTTCCGGAATTTACATGTTGATGACTTTTTCTCAGGATAGGTCATCAATATGAGATCAGGGGGAATTCAATATCTGACGCCACACCAATCAGCTGTTTAAGGAAGCCATGGTGCACACTGGAGCTCGAGGGTGCACCGTGCCCTCCTCGCAGCTAACTAAGGCTACTTTCACACTGGCGGCAGGCCTGATCCGGCAGGTGAAGGGTGCTGCCGGATCAGGCCTGCCGCAGTGACATGTGTGGAGCCGGAACCGCGCTCCGGCCCCACACATGTCACACAGTACATACATATACATACACATAAACATACACACACATATAGACATACAAACACACATACATACTTACATGCTCCCCGGCAGGTCTTCGGAGCGTCAGGACGGCTCACACAGGTCACGATTCCCCACAGCGCCCTCTGCTGGGCGCCTGGTGGAATCGTCATCTGACGATTCCACCAGGCGCCCAGCAGAGGGCGCTGTGGGGAATCGTGACCTGTGTGAGCCGTCCTGACGCTCCGAAGACCTGCCGGGGAGCATGTAAGTATGTATGTGTGTTTGTATGTCTTTATGTGTGTGTATGTTTATGTCTGTATGTGTCTATGTGTACCCGGATCCGTAATGGACTCCATTGAAAGTCAATGGAGGACGGATCCGGTTACCATTATGGTCACACCAGACGGATCCACCCCCATTGACTTGCATTGGGGGTCATTCCGGATCCGTCTTGGTGCGGATGCCTGGACCGGAGAGCAAACCGCAGCATGCTGCGGTTTGTTCTCCGGTCTGAAGACGGAACGGAATGCTATCAGGAGCATTCCGTTGTCTTCAGTTCAGTTTTGTCCCCATTGACAATGAATGGGGACAAAACTGAAGCGTTTTATTCCGGTATTGAGCCCCTATGACGGAACTCAATACCGGAATTCCATAACGCTAGTGTGAAAGTAGCCTAAGCACAGCACCGTCGATTTGCTAGCAGCTCTGCCTGGTATTGCAGTTTAGTTGTAAAGATAGATAATGCAATCAGCACATGAATGTGTAAATCTAGTCTTAGAGGCACAACATTGGATGAACCATTAACTTCAGATTTGTATAACTTGTTCTATTGATGGAAGTTAATGGGGTAACAACTCAGAATAGCATTGAAGAAGGTGCAAAATCATGGTTCATGTTTGAACAAAATTTTAGAGTTTACATAGATATAATTTATAAAAAATACTAATTAACTACATTAAACAAATGACAAACATTTGTAATGCGCTATTCTCACAGGGAATCAAAGCGCAGGGATAGTTGTGTGGCTGGGGCAACTCCTTAGGAAATCAGTGGCAGCCATATAGACACTCAACCCCAACACACATGAGGACTAATTGGGTAATTTATCAAACTGGTGTAAAGTAGATATGGCTTAGTTGCCCATAGCAACCAGATTCCTCCTTTCATTTTCCAAAGGAGCTGTCAAAAATGAAGGGTGGAATCTGATTGATTGCTATGGACAACTAAGCCTGTTCGACTCTACACCAGTTTGAAAAATGACATCATAAATTCGTAGGATACCAATTTGCCTATTTGTATGTTTTGTTGGAGTGTGGGAGGAAACCCATGCAAACACAGTGGTGGTTGTGCTTGCACACTATAGGAAAAAGCATCAGCCTCTCTGGTGGCTGGTACCGTGGGAGTGCACATAGGCTGGTGATTTTTCCTGTAGTGTGCAAGCACAGCTATCGCTGCTGCATTGCAGGGTGGTTGTAACCATGGAAACAAGCAGTGTATAATGTGATGGAAAAAATAATCAAGCCAGCAAAGGAAGCAATATGGGCAATCACAGTACATTAGTAAGTGGCCTGTATTAACTTTCTCTACATGATAAATAGTACTGTATTTGATGAAGTGAGACAACCCCTTTAAAGAGGACCTTTCATCACTTTTTGAAATACAAACTAAAGGATCTACCTTATAGGGCGGTCTCCACTGATGCCCTCTCTTGTTTTTTTTTTTCCAAAAGAGCCCCCCGTTCGTCCACAGGACCCCCGTTGTATGTGGCGCGGATTATGCTAATTATTAGTATCGGAACAGGGAGGAGGAGACTCCCTGTTCCTCAGTGGGCGTTTCCTTCTCCCTGGCTTTGAGCGCGATCCAATCAGAGCGGACCGCTCACAGCCGGGGAGAAGGAGCTCAAGTTCTCGCGTGCTTCTGGAGCAGGAATCTCGCGAGAACTTGAGCTCCTTCTCCCCGGCTGTGAGCGGTCCGCTCTGATTGGATCGCGCTCAAAGCCAGGGAGAAGGAAACGCCCACTGAGGAACAGGGAGTCTCCTCCTCCCTGTTCCGATACTAATAATTAGCATAATCCGCGCCACATACAACGGGGGTCCTGTGGACGAACGGGGGGCTCTTTTGGAAAAAAAAAAACAAGAGAGGGCATCAGTGGGGGCCGCCCTATAAGGTAGATCCTTTAGTTTGTATTTCAAAAAGTGATGAAAGGTCCTCTTTAAGTTCCCAATCCACCCCTGCATAGACATTACACTCTTTTAATTTGTTCTTCCCCTTTGACTTTATCTCATTGTCTCCACTCTGAGAAAAATATTATTTTCTATCTGTGACCCAACAGAGAACCATTCTCCACTCCTCCATCTGATAAACACGCATTTGGCTGTAAAACAACTGGTTGTACAAGTGCTTCCCCCGACTGCCATCTCACTAAGTTTGTAAGTTCCAGCACCTGGGTACACTCTCTGCTCCTGTCAGACATCATCCCTCAGCTGTTCCCAATGTCAGAGCTCCATTTAATGGTAGTGCCCCAGAGCAACCTCTAGAGGCTGATGAACAAAACTACATGCCATTGCTGCTCCAGAGCTTAATGGTTACCAGCTGGTCTTGACTTCCTCACTCTGTGCCGACACACAGGACATGACTGGCAGTATCGGACTGGAGTGCTTAGGACCCACTAGTAAAATTAATTATGGGGGTCCACTATAAAGCTTCATGCGACTACTAACCATGCACACAGTGGTGGCAGCAGCACGACACTACAATATAAATATCGGGGCCCATGCAATGACTTTGAGAGGGCAGGTCCCTGGCTAGCCTGACATCTAAAAGTCATTTCAGCCACCCAATATGTCTAGAATAATAAACTGGGTGCTTGGTTAAATAATGTACCCAGGTTTTCATATCAACATAGGCTGGTTGAGACGTTCTATGCTGCCTATAGATATATCTAGTGCTGTAAGTCTACTGTGCCATGTATGTAAAAGGGGTGTGGGACTAGGGGCCCACTGGGGGATTCAACTGTGAGCCAGTCCGAGCCTGATGACTGGAGATAGCTGTTCAGCCAATCACCTGCCCCGATCAGCTGTGCAGGCATCTCCAGGGGTTTCCTGAACAGTATGTCAAGCTGTGACCAAGAAGTGAAGAAGTGGAGATGAGAGGGGACTTGGTAAGCATTAGAATGAAAGACCGTTTGTGTATTTATATAACAAAGGAGCCGCATGGGGGGCAATAGCTGGTAAAGAGTTGCTAATCATACATAATATTGTAATGGGTTTATTTAAATATACTTACCATAAATTGATCCTGGCTGTCCTCCTCGAGACGTTGTTCTCATGGTAACTGCAGGTGACCTGTTGGTTGATCAGCATGGACCCTATAAAAGAAGAAGGCAACGGTTTGGGCGCATTCCCAGACCTGGAAGACAAGAAATCCCCACCCTCCCTCCCTAGTCGCAATGTTCTCCCCCTTTTACATTGTGGGTAAGTCGCTCAGTTTAATAACTGGGTGGACATGGTTTTTATTCAGTTTAAATTGGTTTATAATTTATGTTTAATGGTTTATATGGATATATGTAGGTTTATCTATTAAATATTTATTATTTATTTATTTTATTAATATAAAACATCGCGGCCAAAACATTCCAAAATTAACTTAAAGGGGTATTCCCATCTCACACATGTAGTTTGTATAGTTAGATATAGCCATACCAGTATTATTACTAATAGAATGTATTTATATAAAATGTACGGTTTAGAAGATTTCCCTATTTGTATATCCATTGTCCCACACACATCAGTCAGGCCGTTGCCCCTGGTTACGACCACCGCGGCCATGTAGTAGTGGTGGTTGGCTTATTCTTGTTCAAACCCGCTCTGAGGTAACTGCTGTAATGTGAACACACATTGTATGAGCATGCGGAGACACATCTTAGGGTACTTTCACATCTGCGTTTTGGACACTTCCAGTCCTAAATGCAATGGTCAGGATCCGTCTAAAACACAGACTTTATAAACGGATCCTGCTCCATAGAGATGAATTGATCTTGAAACAGGATCCGTTTCTCTGCGTTTTGGAAGCGCAGACAAAAATACTACAACCCTAAGATGTGTCTCCGCATGCTCATACAATGTGTGTTCACAATACAGCAGTTACCTCAGAGCGGGTTTGAACAGGAGCAAGCTGACCACCATTACTACATGGCCGCGGTGGTCGTAACCAGGGGCAACGGCCTGACTGATGTGTGTGGACAATGGATATACAAATAGGCAAATCTTCTAAACGGTACATTTTATATAAGTACATTCTATTAGTAATAATATTGGTATGGCTATATCTAATTATACAAACTACATTTGTGAGATGGGAATACCTCTTTAAATAAATATTTATTTATCTTATATCGGTTTTGTTATCCAATTATTGAATTTAGTTAGTGTACAACTTAATGCCACCTTGCCAGTGGAGGGGAATTGGTGAGGCTCAGTTTCTATTCTCTTCTTTTTTTTTAATCTGACTTTTCTATTGATTTTTTATACCACAGGACAACACCTTTAAATTTGCATCCGGGAAGCAAATGAACTGTAAAAAAAAATACAGAGCCAAGGTGGCCAAAGCCTTAACTATTCTTTGTGGTCTAGGGGTTTGTTTCCGTGGTCATTTTTTAGCTTAGTAAAGCGCAGCTAGTCTGGTGTAGTAAAGAAATGTAACATGGCACAAACATTTTAAATTACTTGAATACATCTAAAATAAAACATGAAGCACTTTTAAAAAGGCATCTTCATTAATTTTGCAGAGTTGCTTCATTTTTCAGTAGGAGTTGGGACAATAAAAAAAATTGTTGCAAACGTGTACATTGCCTCTACTTTCCCTAGTAGTCTCAGGGTCAATTTGCCTGGTGGTTTATGCTATGAAAAGGGGTTGGGTTGTCTAATAAAGAAAATATATCACTAGTGGTCCATGGTGGTGAAGATGTCATTTCAATGGTGATCTACAGGGGGAAGGGGTACATTTCCTTGCTATTCTAGTGTACTGAAAGGTTAATATCCTAGATAGGTCCCTAGGTGGGGCCCGCACCTATTTGACATTGGTGGTATATCCTAGTGATATGCCACCAATGTGTGAGGTGACACAACCCCTTTAAATAATGAGATAGTTGTAAATGATTTAGGCTCTGCTAACAATGGCATCATGGTTTCCATGACTGATTTGCCATGATCCACTTTATTTTCCTTTGATTTATAGTGGGTATGTAAGGCATCAGCTTTTTCCATGGATTGATTACTGCTGCACACTACGCTATTCTGACAGTCAGAAAGTAAATGAAGTTTTATGGAAAAGAAATGACGCAGATGAGAATGGAGCTTTCAGACCTTCCAGGACTGAAGTATGACTATTACCAGCCTACAGTCATGGCCAAAAGTTTTGAGAATGACACAAATATTATATTTTCACATGATCTGCTGCCCTCTGGTTTTTATGTGTGTTTGTCAGATGTTTTTATCACATACAGAAATATAATTGCAATCATATTATGAGTAACAAAAGCTTATATTGACAGTTAGAATGAGTTATTGCAGCAAGTCAATATTTGCAGTGTTGACCCTTCTTCTTCAGGACCTCTGCAATTCTCCCTGGCATGCTCTCAATCAACTTCTGGACCAAATCCTGACTGATAGCAGTCCATTCTTGCACAATCAATGCTTGCATTTTGTCAGAATTTGTAGGTTTTTGTTTGTCCACCCGTCTCTTGATGATTGACCACAGGTTCTCAATGGGATTAAGATCTGGGGAGTTTCCAGGCCATGGACCCAAAATCTCTATGTTTTGTTCCCTGAGCCATTTAGTTATCACCTTTGCTTTATGGCAAGGTGCTCCATCATGCTGGAAAAGGCATTGTTGATCGCCAAACTGCTCTTGGACGGTTGGGAGAAGTTGCTCTCGGAGGACATTCTGGTACCATTCTTTATTCATGGCTGTGTTTTTAGGCAAGACTGTGAGAGAGCCGATTCCCTTGGCTGAGAAGCAACCCCACACATGAATGGTTTCAGGATGCTTTACAGTTGGCATGAGACAAGACTGGTGGTAGCGCTCACCTCGTCTTCTCCGAATAAGCTGTTTTCCAGATGTCCCAAACAATTGAAAAGGGGATTCATCATGTTAGGCCATTTTTGTGCAGTGCAATGATGACTGCACGTGTTTCTTTAGAGATAACCATGGTTAACAGAAGAGAAACAATGATGCCAAGCACCAGCCTCCTTTTAAAGTGTCCAGTGGTGTCATTCTTACTTAATCATGACAGATTGATCTCCAGCCCTGTCCTCATCAACACCCACACCTGTGTTAATGGAGCAATCAATGAAACGATGTTAGCTGGTCCTTTTAAGGCAGGGCTGCAATGATGTTGAAATGTGTTTTGGGGGATAAAGTTCATTTTCTAGGCAAATATTGACTTTGCAAGTAATTGCTGTTAAGCTGATCACTCTTTATAACATTCTGGAGTATATGCAAATCGCCATTATAAAAACTGAAGCAGTAGACTTTGTAAAAATTAATATTTGTATCATTCTCAAAACTTTTGGCCATGACTGTACATCCTGAGCTGAACTCCTGAGAGGATCTGATGATTTTTTTGTCAGGTACAACGTTGTCATGGAAACCTTGTATGGATGCAAATCCCCAAATCCTAGAATTCGACAAACCATTCATTTACCTAGCAATTTGAATTCACACAAGTCTCCGGGACCCTGGTCTTATTTCAAAACATTTACAGATTAATAAACTGTGATCTAGATATCATAGTATATCAAATACTACAATGACTGAATAATACCACCACACCATGACTATGGTCAATGGGATCAGCGTTGTAATAATGGGTTTCCTCCACTACAAGGTTGCTGTGTAGTTCTAGCACCCATTTTTGGCAATGAATCTACACCCAAGCAGCTGATTGGTGGGGCGCGGTGCCTTGGACCCCCGATATGGCTGATGACAGTTGAAGACTTAGTCATGCACACGACCGTATGTGTTTTGCGGTCCGCAAATTGCGTATCCGCAAAAAAAAACGGATGACATCCGTATGGCATCCATTTTTTTTGCGGATCCATTGTAACAATGCCTATCCTTGTCCGCAAAACAGACAAGAATAGGAAATGTTCTATTTTTTTTTTTTGCGGGGCTACGGAAGGGACATACGGATGTGGATAGCACACAGTGTGCTGTCTGCATTTTTGCGGACCCATTGAAATGAATGGGTCTGCATCCTATCCGCAAAAAAAACGGAACAGACACAGAAACAAAATACGTTCGTGTGCATGAGGCCTTAAACTGAGTGTGTGTGTGTGACCACCAAAGTGAAGTGGCGAAGAAAGATGGAAAAGAACAAACAGGAGGTGGCACTACACAGATACAGTTGATTGAATAACTCAGTGGCTATACAAAATGTTGAATTTCTTTGATATTTTGGCATAACACTTTTTAATTGTGTTTTATTGGCAGCAAATAAGTGAAAAAATTGAAAAACAGCTATTCTGATCTTTTTTTTACAGCATTCACTGCCCAATATAAGTTCCATGGTAATTGTATAGTATGGGTCTTTAAGGATGCAGTGATACCGAGGATGTGGGTGGGATTTTATTTTTGTATTTTTCAATGGAAAAATACAGAGTTTTTGAAAATAAAACTTTGTTTCACTTTTACTTTTTATTTGTCCCACAGGAGGACTTTGACAGGCGATCTTCTGATCACTTCTATAATACACTATACTCCAGTACAGTCTATTATACGTCAGTATTATACTGAAAGGCACTATCAGGCTGCACTGGAGAGGGGCAGCCTAATAGGCATACACTGCAGGCAGACTTTCATTAGACTCTTGGCTGTCATACCAAGACATTGGCTCCCTGTGATTGCATTTGCAGCATTGCCGATGGCTGAGAGACGGTGCCCCCTTTCTGTAAACCACTTAGATGCTGTGGTCGCTATCGCTTCTGGCGATCTGTGCCAGAGGAACAGGACCCCGGCTGTCATACGAGAATCCATGCAGCACTTAGACTAGGCTGCTGTAAAAAAGTGGCTTCCTAGCCTAAAGCCCGTTAGTGACATCCATAAAAAGGCATATTGGTGGTCACTAATAGGTTATTAAAGGGAGTCTGTCACCTCATTTTCACCTATATAACTAACAGCACTGCCCCACAGAAGATTGCAGACACATTCTAGACATACCTGTGTGTACTCTGTGTCTGTATTACATGTCCAGGAAAAACGCATTTATTCTGCTGGAAAACAGCTCCCAAGTGCCCAACTGAAAGTGAAAGTAAAAATAGCTTTCACTCCTGAATCGATTTCTAATAGCTATATCTTCTGATATAGTGGATATAATGCTACGATTCTGGTATAGTTTGAAAGGTTGGAATGTCAGCTTTCAAACAAGATCATGCCCATATTTCTAGCTGGTACCAATCCTATGATATGAGCAGCTAAATCAGCCCTCCCCTCCTCAGTCTGGTTTGCTGTGGGCACTTGGGGCAGCAGAGCTGGGCATTTAGGAGCTGTTTTCCAGTAGAATAAAAGTGCTTTTCCTGGACATGGAATAAAGCCAGCCACAAAGTGCACACATGTATGCTTGGAATGTGTCTGCAATCTTCTGTGGGGCAGTGCTCTTAGTTATATTGGTGAAAAAGAGGTGACAGACTCCCTTTAAAGGTGTTTTCTGGGACTTATATTGATAACCAATTGTCAGGGTACTACAATAAACTGTTGGAAGGGGTAGCGGTGCTTTGAGAGAGTAGTGTGGTCTCTTCTTTGGCTTCAAGTGAATAGGATTGAGCACCAAGTACTGCTGCTATGCAAAGTACACTATGCAATTCTTGGTATACTAGGCCACAGTGCTCATCCAAGTGCTGCGGCCCTTTTAGAAAGCTGTTTGGTGGGGTTTCAAGAGTTAGATCCCTATCATCAGATACTTATGCCTAACTATACAGAAGATAGAAATTAAAGATGACATCAGCGTATCCTTTTTATCCAGATTTTATTTCCCATGAAGAGTAACATTTTGGCTTATGCCATGCCAATTAAGAGAGGGAGTAGTTGGCAGAGGAAGCCGGAGGAGCAAGGGTGCACAGCTTTGACACATCCTAGGTGCACTTAAAAGGGTTTTCCACGACTTAAATGCTGATGACCTATCCTCTGGATAGGCCATGAATAGGATATTCCTACATTGGATCAAAACTAGTAGCCCAAATAGAATACACAAAGAGTATGATATAAAATATATCAAAAATTCTTTATTAAGACATGATCACATAAAAATAGATATACTAAAGGTGAAAAACAATATGGGGATCAGTTGGAACAGTCCCCCACCACATACCTGCAGTGCAGAGACAGTACAAGTGCAAACCTAGGACACACTACATATGGGAAATCACATAGATAAGAACTAATGTATAAGATAGTTTTTCATGCCATCAACATTAAATCAGGATAATAGCAAAAAATCAAAATTGAATGCCCTTCAAATGTTAGTGAATCTACTGTGAACCTGAATCACATATATGCAAGATAATACATATAAGTCCCAAAGGGGATACCAATAACTGTAATATAAGCTCAATCAGAAAAACCATTACATGCATTATATAAGACATGGTTCACATCAAGAGTAACCAAGTAGGGCAAAAAACATTACAGTAAACAGAAAAAAAATTTAATTACCCATATTGAATGTGTGGCCTGGTGTACCCGACACCGCTACTACCTCAACGCGCGTTTCGTCAACCCACTGGCTTCGTCAGGAGGCAAAGATAAAGTGAAAAAATAGGTGGTATATACACTCACCGGCCACTTTATTAGGTACACCATGCTAGTAACGGGTTGGACCCCCTTTTGCCTTCAGAACTGCCTCAATTCTTCGTGGCATAGATTCAACAAGGTGCTGGAAGCATTCCTCAGAGATTTTGGTCCATATTGACATGATGGCATGACACAGTTGCCGCAGATTTGTCGGCTGCACATCCATGATGCGAATCTCCCGTTCCACCACATCCCAAAGATGCTCTATTGGATTGAGATCTGGTGACTGTGGAGGCCATTTGAGTACAGTGAACTCATTGTCATGTTCAAGAAACCAGTCTGAGATGATTCCAGCTTTATGACATGGCGCATTATCCTGCTGAAAGTAGCCATCAGATGTTGGGTACATTGTGGTCATAAAGGGATGGACATGGTCAGCAACAATACTCAGGTAGGCTGTGGCGTTGCAACGATGCTCAATTGGTACCAAGGGGCCCAAAGAGTGCCAAGAAAATATTCCCCACACCATGACACCACCACCACCAGCTTGAACCGTTGATACAAGGCAGGATGGATCCATGCTTTCATGTTGTTGACGCCAAATTCTGACCCTACCATCCGAATGTCGCAGCAGAAATCGAGACTCATCAGACCAGGCAACGTTTTTCCAATCTTCTACTGTCCAATTTCGATGAGCTTGTGCAAATTGTAGCCTCAGTTTCCTGTTCTTAGCTGAAAGGAGTGGCACCCGGTGTGGTCTTCTGCTGCTGTAGCCCATCTGCCTCAAAGTTCGACGTACTGTGCGTTCAGAGATGCTCTTCTGCCTACCTTGGTTGTAACGGGTGGCAATTTGAGTCACTGTTGCCTTTCTATCAGCTCGAACCAGTCTGCCCATTTTCCTCTGACCTCTGGCATCAACAAGGCATTTCCGCCCACTGAACTGCCGCTCACTGGATGTTTTTTCTTTTTCGGACCATTCTCTGTAAACCCTAGAGATGGTTGTGCGTGAAAATCCCAGTAGATCAGCAGTTTCTGAAATACTCAGACCAGCCCTTCTGGCACCAACAACCATGCCACGTTCAAAGGCACTCAAATCACCTTTCTTCCCCATACTGATGCTCGGTTTGAACTGCAGGAGATTGTCTTGACCATGTCTACATGCCTAAATGCACTGAGTTGCCGCCATGTGATTGGCTGATTAGAAATTAAGTGTTAACGAGCAGTTGGACAGGTGTACCTAATAAAGTGGCCGGTGAGTGTATATTACACAAGCACCTGAGATTAATAGAGGTCGCAGTCATCAGTAGGGATGAGCGAATCGAGCTTCAGATCCAAGATTGACTCCAAACTTCCTTTTAATGCTATATGGAGATCCGTCCATTAAAATCAATGGGCTGAGGGAAATACGTTATCACTAGAGTCTCGTGGGACTTGATTTTTCAACTTGAAAACCATTTTAAAACTTGGTTCCGAAGCCAACTTCAACTCCAACCAAAGTATTAGAATGAAGTTTTGAGAAAAGTGATTTTGGATCTAGGAACCCGAAGCTCACTTCACTTATCACTAGCCATCAGTATCTGATCGGTGGGTCTCCAACACCCCCGCCAATCAGCTGTTTAAGAAGGCACCGGTGCTCGCAGTAGTGCCGCAGCCAGGGGCGGACTGGGAACTTAAAGTGGCCCTGGAAGAATTACTAAAAGTGGCCCCTTTTTGTAGTCTGGTCCAAACTGATGGAAGGCAGGGGCATCAATACCATATTGTGGCACATTATACCACCCCAACAGAGCCAAATACCACAGTCCATCACAAAATACTGCCAGCAGCACAAAATACATCCCCAAAAACTTACACTGGCCGGCTGTGAGGAGGGCCCAGGCGGCCCCCTGGGCATCGGCCCACCGGGAAACTTCCCTGTAAGGTCTATGGCCAATTCGCCCCTGGCCGCAGCCTTCTCCCAGCTTTTCCTAGGCCAATCGACGGCACATTCATCAGTCACATGGCTTGGGCGCAGCTAAGCACCATACAGGTGAAGGGGGCTGGCCTGCGATACCAAGCATATCCACTATGTCGGACCCCCACTGATCAGGTACTGATGACCTATTCAGAGGAATAGCAATTGATTGCTAAGGGTATATTCACACATCAGATTTTTAGAGTGAATTTCATAGTGGATTCCACGCCAAAAACTGTGAGGTATATTGGCTGAAAACTGCCTCCCTGTTATCAATGACATGCAGTACTGCAGTTCATGCGGCTGAAGATCACTCATGCAGTTTTCCAGAAACTGTGGCAGGACTGCAGCATTCAAAATTAAAAATCAAGGCAGAAACTGGCAGTTTCTGTCATGGGATACTTGTGAACATATCTTGACACATTCGTTTGAGGCCTCATGCACATGACCATATTTATTTTGTGATGATCCATGAGCTTTCTGCATCTATATGTTCATTCAGCAAAAAGAACATGTCCTATACTTGGCTGCAAAATGCAGACCATGGACCCATTGAAGTCAACGGTGAGAAAAAAAATCTCCTTCTATATAGGGTTTATGGCTCTGGCTCTAAAGTTCAAGTTTGGTCTCATCACTCCATATTACAATATTTTGTGGCAGACATTTTGAATCTTCTCTAGTGGCTGTTTGATATATTGTAAGCAAAGGTTTTGTGCAATTGCTTTCCACCCATTTCCTTAAAGGTGTTGTCTCATCACAGACAATGGGGGCATATCAGTATATCTGGAACGAAGCCCTGCAAAGTGTTGACAGGAGGACCCATAGAAGTGAATGGGAGAGCGCCGCGCATGACCGGACTCATTCACTTTTATGGGCTCGGCTATTTTCGGAGGCACCACAGAAAATGAATGGAGGGCGGCTCAGCATGCACAGTGCGCCCTCCAACACTTTCGGGGCTCGATTCTCGATATAGGTGCGACAATGGGGGAATATACTAGCGAGATGCCCCCATTGTCTGTGATGAGAAAACCCCTTTAAGGCTAGTTTCAGCATGGATCCGGTGGTTGAAGGGTTCCGCCGGATCCGTGCTGCCGGAACTACACTCTGGCCCCATATACTTCAGACACTGTTTTGAGGAGGAGAGGGACCTCACAAGACAAGGGGCATATGCCTTACCTGTCCCAGCAGCGTTCACTAGTAGACGGACACTACAGGGAGAGGAAGACGGCGCGCACAATTTGAAGATTCCAGCGGAGAGCAGACTGCACAGCGCCCCCTGCTGGACCTCCAGAGGAGGGAGATGAGGCAGACGGAAAAGTGCAAGGTGACAGATCCGTCATGAACTCCATTGAAAGTCAATAGAGGACGGATCAGTTTACTGGTGTGGCACACTGAACGGATCCGTCCCCATTGACTTGCATTGGGGGTCATGATGGATCCGTCTTGGTGCGGATACCTGGACCGGAGAGAAAACCGCAGCATGCTGCGATTTGCTCTCCGGTCTGGAGACGGAACGGAATACATTTAGGAGCATTACGTTCTCTTCAGTTCAGTTTTGTCCCCATTGACAATGAATGGGGGACAAAACTGAAGTGTTTTATTCCGGTATTGAGCCCGGAATGACGGAACTCAATACCGGAATAAAACAACGCAAGTGTGAAAGTACCCTAAGTTGAAACAGCCACACCACCGGAAAACAAAGTGGCTTGTGTGGTTTTTTTTTGTATCCTCGAGATAAATACTTTTATTTGCAGATCCTTTGACCATCAAAGTTGAAGTACAAGCTTGAATGAAATGCACAAGGGTTTCTCAAGAGCTAACGGTGGGTTCCTCTCACGTTTTTGCCATTTGTTTAACGTATACATTGGAAAAAATTATCCAAAAGCATAGTACACCACACTTTTCCATTCTGCAGAGTCCTGTAAAAAAGTATGCGTTTGCTTTTTTTCTACAATAGAACTTTATGGTGAATGGATACCACAGTATGGCCTCAGTCTGAGGCATTCGTTAACGTATACTTTTTTTTTCATATACACTAAACGAAAGACAAAAACGTGATATGAACCCAGCCTAAGAAACTCTTGAAAAACAGTTACGCTCAACACCATCGATTACACTCACACTCATTAACATCAAAGGCATAAAGAAATATATAGCAGTACAAATGTTACATATGGGATCCAAAGGGGATCTGGGCGGTTTCCGGCATGAAACAAACACAAAACGTATATCCCCACCTATAATCAACCAATATACACCATAGAATAGAACACCAATAGAAGTATGTGTGGTTCAACAATAAATAACAAGCTAATCACACATCCACCATGATTCTAGTATCAAATTTTTATTAAACATGTATTCCAGGCATGATTGGCATACACAAATAAATTAAAAATGGTTAAAAACACCAACGCAGTGGTGGCGACGAAATGGCAGGATAAGGCTACATGCACATGACCCTATGTGTTTTGCGCTCCGCAAATTGCGGATCCGCAAAAAAAACAGATGACGTTCCGTATGGCATCCGTGTTTCCGTTTTTTTTGCGGATCCATTGTAACAATGCCTATCCTTGTCCGCAAAACGGACAAGAATAGGACATGTTCTATTTTTTTTGGGGGGGGGGCTACGGAACGGACATACTGATGCGGATAGCACACAGTGTGCTGTTCGCATTTTTTGCTGACCCATTGAAATGAACGGGTCGGCATCCTATCCGCAAAAAAACGGAACGGACGCGGAAACAAAATAGGTTCGTGTGCATGAGGCCTAAGCATAATAAAGTGCAAGTGCAAAAAGTATTTTTAGGGAGGTACTATAAAGTGCAGATTCACAAGCAGATAAACAAGTATTATACACACAGCCTGATAGTATGTCTATGAAGAGTACAGATCAAATAACATGCAAAAGAAAAAATATATATATATATAAGCGATCCAGTATAATACAAAGTCAGTTTCCGGCATGAGTTCGGGGTTTTGGCCAGACAAAAACTGGTGCATACTTGTGGCCACGTCAGCGCTGAAGCCATGTTTCCTCCCCCCTTCATTATCACCAGTCACACCCTTTAACGGGTTAACAGAGTTTCTAAAATCAATTTTGAATAATTTGGGGGGTGTAAGCTAATTACTAACTAATTTATGAAGTATCATAAAAGCAAAGAAATTCAAATTTAGAAAATTGCTAATTTTTCTAAATTTTCGGTAAATTTTATATTTTTTTTTAATGAAGGTAAAACATATTGACCCGTGTTAAGTATGATGTGTCATGAAAAAGACTGTCTCACAGATTCACTTCGATAAGTAAAAGCATTCCAAAATTACTACCACATAAAAGTGACATGTCAGATTTGTAAAATTAGGCAGGGTCAGGAAAGTGAAAACTGACTCTGCCCTTAAAGGGAACCTGTCACCTCCAACACACCTAATAAACTGCCAGCATTACCTTATATTATTGACCAGTGTGTTTTAATGATGTTTTTCATTCAGAGAAGTGATTCCTCAAACTTGTTGAAATCGATGTTTTAAACTCAATGACCGCGCTCTCTCCAGGCAGCTTGAAGTCAAGGGGCAGAAGCCTCCTTGCTTCAAGTCAAGCAAAGCACGCCCCTCTTGCCTATGATTGACAGTCTTCCTGTGGGCCTGGGATCGCGCAAGTCTCGCGCATGCACGGTGCGCTCCATCATGCAGCGCGATCCCCGCTCCGGCTCTGCACTTAGCCGGCTCTCAACTGCGCATGCCCCGTAAACTCCAGTGAGCGTGTACGTAGGGGCGGGCAGGCGTCCATGTGTTCGGGCGGGCTGGCTGGGCGCGCTCACTGGAGTTTACGGGGCATGCACAGTGCGCAGTTGAAAGCCGGCTAAGTGCAGAGCAGTGCTCCAGACTAAAAAAAATACCTAGGAGCCATTTTTAGGCTCCAAATTTAAATACATATAATTATAATTTTAAAAAAAGAACGTCCGGCCATTAATAGAATTGTCCTATCCTATTTTTTTGGCGGGACAAGGTGACTAAAAAATGGAAAATTGTTATTTTTCTTTTTTTCTTTTACGTGTTCACCGTATAGGAGATTTTTTTTATATTTTAATAGTTTGGACTTTTCGGATATTTATTAATATATTTTATAGTATATTGGGAAAGCGGGTAATTAAGGGGCCATTCAGACGGCCGTAGTATTGTGGATCCGCAAAAGTACGGATCTGCAATACCACGGATGTCGCCCGGCGTGTGTTCAGGATGAATAGGACTTTACACTCTCCCTGCTGCCCTGGGCTTTGTGCTCAGGGCAGCAGGGAGCTTACTATGGCAGCCAGGACTTCAGTAGCATCCTGGTTGCCATGGTAACCGATCGGAGCTCCGCGATTACATTGCTGGGCTCCGATCGGAACTGCCAATGAAGAGGGTGAGTGGTGGAGGGGACCCAGTGGCCACTGCCACCAATGATTATTATAGTTGGGGAAAGGGGGGGGGGGGGTTGGGCACTGCGCCACCAATGAATAATACTGGGGGGGGGTGAACTGAGCCACTAATGATTATTATACTGGTTGTGGTTTTTATTACTGGGGAGGGCGCACTGCGCCACCAATGATGATAACTACGTTTAATACAACTACAGGAGGCGGGTGCCAGCGCAGGATCACATAGCCGGCATCTGACCTGTATTATAGGGAGCTGCAATCAGTGGTAGTTAACACCTCAGGTGCGGCACCCGCCTTCTGTAGTTGTATTAAACGTAGTTATCATCATTGGTGGCGCAGTGCGCCCTCCCCACTAATAAAAACCCCAACCAGTATAATGTGTGTGCCCCCATCAGACCTCAGATCAGCCCATTGTGGCCCCATCGGACCTCAGATCAGCCCACTGTGCCCCCATCAGACCTTAGATCAGCCCACTGTGCCCCCATCAGACCTCAGATCAGCCCACTGTGCCCCCATCAGACCTTAGATCAGCCCACTGTGCCCCCATCAGACCTTAGATCAGCCCACTGTGCCCCCATCAGACCTTAGATCAGCCCACTGTGGCCCCATCAGACCTCAGACCAGGCCACTGTGCCCCCATCAGACCTTAGATCAGCCCACTGTGCCCCCATCACACCTTAGATCAGCCCACTCTGCGCCCATCAGAATAAAATAAAAAAAATCTCTTACCTGTCCTGCGCCGCGGCTCCGAATCGGGTCCAGCGCTCTTCTGTCCTCCCGGCGCTGCACTATCACCTGACTGCGTGCAGCGTCAGGTCAGAGTGCGCGCACTACGTCCTGACGCTGTACGCCGTCAGGACAGTGCAGAGCCACCCAGAAGACAGAGGAGCGCCGGACCCGGAGCGGAGCCGCGGCGCAGGACAGGTAAGGGATTTTTTTATTTTATCTGCTCCATGTTCTCTGATACTAGGCTGCGCAATAGCGCAGCCTAGCGTCAGTAAATGCGGTCGGGTCCAGGCGCAAATGGCGACAAGACTAAAAAGTCTTGTCGCCATTTGTAAAATCTAAGTCGCATTTGCGACCATTTTGGTCGCCATCTGGAGCCCTGCAGAGCCGGAACCGGGATCGCATTGCGCGATCCCAAGCCCACAGGAAGACTGTCAATCATAGGCAAGAGGGGCGTGCTTTGCTTGACTTGAACCAAGGAGGCCGCTGCCCCCTTGACTTCAAGCTGCCTGGAGAGAGCGCGGTCATTGAGTTTAAAACATCGATTTCAACAAGTTTGAGGAATCACTTCTCTGAATGAAAAACATCATTAGAAACACACTGGTCAATAATATAAGGTAATGCTGGCAGTTTATTAGGTGTGTTGGAGGTGACAGGTTCCCTTTAAAGGAGTTGTTCAAGTTTGGGGGGGAGACTTGTGAAACTAAGCTTCCCACTCCTTCTCTTCCAGGCCTGTGATACTCCGCTGTGCTCCCTCATTGTAAACATCTGGTTTGACATGGCTGAAGCCAATCGCAGGTGCGGCGGGGACCTGCTCACCTTGCACCAAGTGACCCATGGAATGAATGAGTCTTACGGCCGTCTGAATGAATCCTAAGGCTACATTCACACGACCGTATGTGTTTTGCGGTCCGCAAATTGCGGATCCGCAAAACACGGATACCGGCTGTGTGAATGTAGCCGGCCCTATGATAGAACTGCCTATTCTTGTCCGCGATTGCGGACAAGAATAGGACATGCTCTATCTTTTTTGCGGGGCCGCGGATCGGACCTACGGATGCGGACAGCACATTGTGTGCCGTCCACATCTTTTGCGGCTCCATTGAAATGAATGGGTCCGCACCCGTTCCGCAAAATTGCGGAACGGATGCGGACCCAAAACTACGGTCGTGTGAATGTAGCCTAAGTCTAAGTTTAGTCTAGGTTCTCTTCTGGTGGAGCAGACAGCTCCATTAAAAAGCTGCAAAAAATAAATCTGAATGTACAATGTACAACCTCACACAAATGTGACAAGGTGACATTATACTGCATGGGGCCACAAACACATTATACTGTATGAGGCGGCTGGGGACAAGGTGACGTTATACTGTATGGGGGCCACAAGGAGACATTACACTGTATAGGGCAGCTGGGGCCAAGGTGACATTATACTGTATGGGAGCCACAAGGTTACATTATACTGTATGGGGGCCACAAGGAGACATTATACTGTATGGGGGCCACAAGGAGACATTACACTGTATAGGGCAGCTGGGGCCAAGGTGACATTATACTGTATGGGAGCCACAAGGTTACATTATACTGTATGGGGGCCACAAGGAGACATTACACTGTAGGGGGTAGCTGGGGCCAAGGTGACATTATACTGTATGGGGGCCACAAGGAGACATTACACTGTATAGGGCAGCTGGGGCCAAGGTGACATTATACTGTATGGGAGCCACAAGGTTACATTATACTGTATGGGGGCCACAAGGAGACATTACACTGTAGGGGGTAGCTGGGGCCAAGGTGACATTATACTGTATGGGGGCCACAAGGAGACATTACACTGTAGGGGGCAGCTGGGGCCAAGGTGACATTATACTGTATGGGAGCCACAAGGTGACATTATACTGTATGGGGGCCACAAGGAGACATTACACTGTAGGGCGCAGCTGACGCCAAGGTGACATTATACTGTATGGGGGCCACAAGGTGAAATTATGCTGCATGGGGCCACAAAGACATTATACTGTATGAGGCGGCTGGGACCAAGGTGACATTACACTGTATGGGGTGGGCCACAAGATGACATTATACTGCATGGGGCCACAAACACATTATTCTGTATGAGGCGGCTGGGGACAAGGTGACTTTATACTGCATGGGGCCACAAACACATTATTCTGTATGAGGCGGCTGGGGACAAAGTGACTTTATACTGTATGAGGCGGCAGGGGACCAGGTGACATTATACTGTATCATGTGGCAAAGTCCAAGGAGACATTATACTGCATGAGGTTGACCAAATGGTGACATTATACTGCATGGAACAACAATTCAACCCCTCCCCCCATACAAAAATAGCTGAGGGCTTGCTGGGCTTTGTACTGCATTTAAAGGGGTATTCCCATCACAGACAATGGGGGCATATCGCTAGGAGCTCTGTGACCCGCACCAACAAGAAGAATGGAGCAGGGAGAGGTGCTGAATGGAGGACCCCGGGTTTCCTGGGGTCCGGCCGCCACCAGGCGCATCTCCCTGCTGCTCCCATAGAAATGAATGGGAGCGCACCGCACATGCACCTGCACCTCTACCATCCATTTCTATGGAGCTGACGGAAATAGCCGAGCCAGCACTCGGCTATTTTCGGTGGCTCCATAGAAATGAATGAAGGGCGGCTGCGCAAGGGCAGTGCGCCCTCCGTTCTCGATATAGGTGTGGATCCCAGAGGTGGGACCTGCACCTATCAGACAATAGGGGCATATCCTAGCGATATTCCCCAATTGTCTGAGATGGGAATAACCCTTTAAAGGGTTTGTCTCATGATGGACAATGGGGGCATATCGCTAGGATATGCCCCCATTGTCTTATAGGTACGGGTCTCACCGCTGGGACCTGCACTTATAACCAGAATGGAGCCCCAAAAGTGAAGGAGGGCGCACTGCGCATGCGCAGCCGCCCTCCATTCATTTTCTATGGGGAGCCAGCTTGGTGGTGGCCGAACCGGAGTCCTCCAGCCACCACCTTGCGGGGCTCTGTTGTGGATATAGGTGCGGGTCCCAGCAGTTAGACAACCCCTTTATGCCCAGCGCCGTAATAGTACGGAGCTGGGTGAAGTGGCTTAATGCCCAGCGCCGTAGTACTACGGCGCGCTGATCGGGCGGGTGCAGGAGCTGCGCCTGACCAATCAGCTGCGGGGGACCGGCTGTGCCCAGTAGCTGGACCCTTGCCGTATGCGCCAGCATTGGTGGAAACACCGATGCCGGCGCATTAACCCTTCATGTGCCGCGGTCAACGCTGACCGTGGCACATGCGATGTGTGCGGCATGCAGGGGAGTCCATCGGGTTCCCGCGCTGCTGTGATGGGGCCCCGATGGCTTGGATGGCAGCCCGATGCCTTCCTTAGGCATCTGGCTGCCATCTACGGAAGCCTGTGAGATCCAGCCCCCTGGATCTCACAGGCAGTGAGCTGGAAGTGTATTACACTGGTAATACACTTACAGCCAATGCATTACAATGTAGAAGTATTGTAATGCATTGTAAAGAGGATCAAACCCCAAAAAGTTTAAAAAAATGTGGTAATAAAGTGAAAAAAAAGTAAAAAAATAATAATAACAGTTTCAAGTAAAATAAAAAAGCGCCATTTTCCCAAAATAAAGTTAAAAAAAAATTGTGAAAAAAAGAAAAGTAGACATATTAGGTATCGCCGTGTCCGTATCGACCGGCTCTATAAAAATATCACATGATCCACCCCGACAGGTGAACACAGTAAAAAAAACAAAAAAAGTGCCAAAACAGCCATTCTTTGTCACCTTCCCTTACAAAAAGTTTAACAGCAGGCGATCAAAAAGGCATATTTACCCCAAAATGGTACCAATCAAACCGTCATCTCGTCCCACAAAAAATGAGACCCTACCTAAGACAATCGCCAAAAAAAATTTAAAAAATAGGGCTCTCAGAAAATGGCCGCACAAAAACAAGATTTAATTCTGTTCAAAAATGCATCTAATGTGTAAAACTTAACAAAAATAAAAATGTTAGACATATTGAGTATCACCGTGTCCGTAACAACCTGCTCTATAAAAATATTACATGAGATGGCCTCCCAGGTGAATGCTGTAATTTTTTTTTTTAAAAACTATGCCAAAACAGTCATTTTTTTCCCTCTTGCCTCACAAAAAGTGTAATAGCAGGCGATCAAAAAGGCGTATTTACCCCAAAATGGTACCAATCAAGCAGTCATCTCGTCCCGCAAAAAATTAGACCCTACCTAAGACAATCGCCCGAAAAATAACTCAACAAAAATAAAAAATGTTAGACATATTGGGTATTGCCACGTCCGTAACAACCTGCTCTATAAAAATATCACATTATATTCCCCCTCAGGTGAACGCTGTAAAAAATTTAAAAAATAAAACTATGACAAAACCTACCCTCACAAAAAGTGTAATAGCAGGCGATCAAAAAGGTGTATTTGTCCCCAAAATGGTACCAATCAAATCTTCATCTCACCCTGCAAAAAATGAGACCCTACCTAAGTCAATCGCCCGAAAAATAAAAAAATATGTCTCTCAGAAAATGGCAGCACAAAAACAAGATTTCATTCTGTTCAAAAATGCATCTAATGTGTAAAACTTAACAAAATAAAAATGTTAGACATATTGGGTATCACTGCGTCCGTAACAACCTGCTCTATAAAAATATCACATGCCCCTTCAGGTGAATGCTATAAAAAAAAAAATTTAACAAAAAGTATGCCAAAACAGCCATTTTTTGTCACCTTGCCTCCCAAAATGGTACCAATGAAACAGTCACCTCATCCTGCAAAAAATAAGATCCCACATAAGACAATAACTCAAAAAATAAAAACCAATGGCACCTGCAAACCAATCCATCAAAATCTGTGCTGCAAAATCCATATGGCGCTCTTTCCGTTCTGAGTCCTGCCATGTGCCCCCACAGCAGTTTACCACCACATATGGGGTGTTACAGTATTCAGGAGAAAAGGGGGAACAAATTATGGGGTGCTTTTCTCCTGTTACCCCTTGTGAAAATGAAAAATTTGGGGCTAAAGCAACATTTTATTGGAAGAAATGAAACTTTTAAATTTCACAGCCAAGTGTTTCCAAATTTTGTAAAACGCTTAGGGGGTCAAAGTGGTCAGTACCCCCCTTAACCACTTCCCATCTGGGCCATTTACCCCCTTCCTGACCAGGCCTAATTTTGTAAATCTGACATGTGTCACTTCATGTGGTAATAACTTTGGAACGCTTTTACTTATCCAAGCGATTCTGAGATTGTTTTCTCATGACACATTGTACTTCAAGTTAATGGTAAATTTGAGTCGATAAGTTTTAATTTCATTTATAAAAAAATCCAAAAGTTAACGAAAATTTTAAACAATTCACTGTTTTCTAAATTTGAATCTCTCTGCTTTTAAGACAGATAGTGATACCCCATAAAATCCTTTTTTAATTTACATTCCCCATATGTCTACTTTATGTTGGCATCATTTTGGTAATGTCATTTAATTTTTTTAGGACAGTAGAAGGTTTAGAATTTTAGACGCAATTTTTGCAAAATCAACTTTTTTAAGGACCAGTTCAGTTCTGAAGTCAGTTTGTGAGGCTTACATAATAAAAACCACCCATAAATGACCCCATTTTAGAAACTACACCCCTCAAACTATTCAAAACTGGTTTTAGAAATGTTGTTAACCCTTTAAGTATTCCACAGGAATGAAAGCAAAATAGATGTGAAATTTCAAAATTTCACTTTTTTTGCAGATTTTCCATCAATGATTTTTTTCCTGTAACACATCAAGGGTTAACAACAAAACAAAACTCAATATTTATTACCCCGATTCTGCAGTTTGCAGAAACACCCCACATGTGGTCGTAAACTGTTATTTGGGGATACGCCAGGGCTCAGAAGGGGAGGAGCAGCATCTGCATTTTCTAACATGGAATTTTTTGTCATGGTTTTTAGGAGCGATAACTTTTAAATTTTTTTGTGGACTGAGCTGCGTGAGGTCTTATTTTTTGTGGGACAAGCTGTGCTTTTTATTGGCACCATTTTGGGGTACATCCGGCTTTCTGATCACTTTTTAATCTAATTTTTGGGAGGTTAACTAAAAAAAAAAAAAGCAGTTTAGGGGCATTTTTCTATATTTTTTTTTACACCGTTCACTTGATGGGGTAGATCATGTGATATTTTTGTAGAGCCAGTTGTTACGGACGCAACAATACCAAATATGTCTATTTTTTATTTATTTTTTTTGCGTTTTACACAATAAGAGCATTTTTAGAAAAAAATCATGTTTTTGTGTTGCAATTTTTTAAGAGCCATTTTTTTTTCCATTTTTCTGGCTATGATCTTGTGTGGGGGCTAATTTTTTGCGGGATGAGGTGACGTTTTTATTGATATCATTTTGGGATGCATACGACTTTTTGATTGTTTGATATTATGTTTTTTGGTAGGTGAGGCGACAAAAAAGAGCTGTTTTGGCATAATTTTTATTAGATTTTTTTTACGCAGTTCACTTCATGGGGTAGATCATGTGATATTTTTATAGAGCCGGCCGTTTTGGACGCGGTGATACCAAATATGTCTATTTTATTTATTTTTATTTGTAACATTTTTTTAATAACATATTAGGGGGGAAATAATTTTTTTTTATATGTGATTTTTTTTTAAATATAATACTCTATTTTTTTATTATTATTTTTTTTACACTTTGTGTCCCCCATAAGGTCATACAAGACCTCAGGGGGACATTTAACTTCACTTATTTATTTTTTTTTACACTTGATTTCTCCTGTAACTGGGGCTGACATAGTAGCCCCAGTTACAGGGGAAATACATCCCCAGAGAGGCTGTACAGCATAATACTATGCTGTACAGCCTCAATGCAGGGCTGATCAGGTCTATGAGAGACCCGGCAGCTAGTGCATGCTCCTGGCCCCGGCAATCACGTGACCGCCGGGCCGGAAGAGGAAGCGCAATAGCGCTTCCTGCTCTGTATACACAGCGCTCGTTGAGCGCTGTGTATACAGAGATCTACAAGGCAGGGTGCAGCTGCTATTTCTGAATGGACGTTCAGAAACGTCCATTCAGAGATATGTAACCACTTCCCGGACGTTTATATCCTATGGGCGGACGTGAAGTGGTTAATATATTCTTTGAAGGGTGTAGTTTCCAAAATGGGGTTACTTTTTGAGGTTTTCGGCTCTAGGGGTACATCAGGGTCTCTCAATTACAAAATGATGCCTAAAAACCATTCTAGCAAAATCTGCCTCTAAAATCTGTATGGCGCTCCTTTCCTTCTGACCACTGCCACAAACCCATAGAGACATTTACCACCACATATGGGGTATTTCTGTAAACTACAGAATCAGAGTAATGTATATTGAGGTTTAGTTTGCTGTTAACCCTTGCTGTGTTGCAAGAAAAAATTAATTAACATGAAAAATCTGCATAAAAATGAAATTTTGAAATTTTGCCTCCATTTTCTTTTAATTCTTGTAGAACACCTAAAGGGTTAAGAAAGTTTGTAACGTCAGTTTTACATAATTTGAGGGGTGTAGTTTCTAAAATGGGCTTATTTATGGGTGGTTTCCATTACGTAAGCCCCTCAAAATCACTTTATATCTGAATTTGTGCTTAAAAAATGGTTTTGGAAATTTTGTTGAAAATTTAAAAAATGGCTTCTAAACTTCTAAGCTTTCTCATGTCCTAAAAAAGTAAAATTACATTTATAAAATGATGCCAACATAAAGTAGACATATGGGGAATGTAAAATAATAACTATTTTTGGAGGTATTACTATGTATTTTGAAAGTAGAGAAACGGAAATTTGGAAATTTTTCAAAATTTTTGCTAAATTTGGTATTTTTTTTTATAAATAAAAATGAAATATTTTGCCACAAATTTACTACTGTCTTGAAGTGCAATATGTGACGAGAAAACAATCTCAGAATGGCCTGGATAAGTAAAAGCGTTCCAAAGTTATTACCACATAAAGTGACAAGTCAGATTAGCAAAAAATGGCCTGAGCAGGAAGGTGAAAACTGTCCCGGGTTTGAAAGGGTTAAGGCTACAGGCTGCTATTTTGACATTAGCTTATTGTATGATGTAAAGACAAAGGGTAACCCACTTCATGCAGTAACAGAGACAACCCCGTGGCAGTAACTAGAGCCCACAAAGCACACTTCCCGGCTGCTGTGCGGGACGCCCCCTATCCATGTACAGCCAATCAGCAGTTGTCTTACGACTAACAATCAGCGGACCTGTTATGGTAGCTCTCAAATAAGGTGCATATGAGAGAAGCACTGGGATTGGCTGGGAGCAGCAGCCTGAGGGATTGTCTGCAGTGATCCGGAGCTCTGTATCAGTTCCTACTGCCTGCACCTGGATTAATGGTGCCGAGCCAGGCACTAAACAAATATACTGCGAATTCCAGAATTCGCATTCCAGAAGAAAGTCTAGAGATAGGCATGAAACGTTTTTAAAAGGGGCGGGGTCATGGTGAAGAAAGGGGGCACAGAGGAGGCAAAAGCGCTGTCTAGAGGGGGGCAAAAATACCTTGTAAGGGGGTGTATGGTGAGCAGTGTAACAGTGTGCTTCCAGCAGCTCTGAGAACCCTTATATCCTACCCTACAAGCTGCATAAGAATAAAGCCCCCCTTTAGCAGAAATCACTGACCACAGCAGCCGTGCTGCTCTATTTATCTTTACAGCTCTTGTCCTGACTCTGGCACAGTCTGTAAGGGGCTGGAAGCAGTCACATGATCTCATGACGTCATACCCTCAAAGCAGCCAATACATTCTAGGCTTTACCGGAAATCTCGATTTGTTACTAATTCTCCAAGCGCATGCGCGGTGAGTACAGTTCTTGTGTGACAGAAGTCGGGTGCTGTGAGTGTTCGGGGTGGCCGGGGGACTGTGTCCCTCGTCTGTAGTAGTTTCTGTTGGTTGTATTTACCTCGCACGTAATAAAAAGGACTGCTCATGTTGGCTGGTCACACTGCGGTATATCGAGGTAGTCTGTGCTTGGGGTGCCACACGTGAAGTGAAATAAGGACTATATTTCGTCTTATTGCCGGCAGTAATAAGCCCCTCACATCATTGTAGCGTGTCTGTATGAATAACATGGAGGATACAGCTGACTTCCTTCATGTGTATCTGTCACAAATCAGCTGTGACCTTCATAAAGCCATAGTGTGTGTGACCTGTGTGCCTTCATGGCGACCTAAAGTCCTGAGCACTCAAGAGCGGCCACCTTATACAGTTTACATGTGAAATTAAAGGGGTTATCCTATAAATCCTAGGATAAGTGATAAGGCGGGGGTCTGACCCCTGAGTCCCCTCGGTGGAGCATTAGTGCACAATACACACTCCATTCACTTCTGTGGAACTGCTGTCAAGATCAGTTCTATACAAATGAATGGAGTGTCCATTCAAATAGAAGACCCCTCATTTTCAGGATCATTGAGCCCCCCCCCATTAGTTTAATATTTATCACCTATTCTGTGGCTAGGTGGTAAGTTACTTTTACGGGATAACCCTTTTAATGTATAGAAAATGTTGAGTAAGGGCTCAGGCATACATATTTTTTTTGCGTTCCGAATGCAGAACCATTCATTTCAATAGGGCTCCAAAAAAAAATGGAAATGACTCTGTGTGCATTCCCTTTCCCTATGTCCACAGGGCTGTTAAGCAGAAATATAGAACATGTCCTATTATTGTCCTCAGGGCTGTTCTGTTAGGGTCCAGCTGTTACGGTCCGCAAAATACGGAATGCAATGAGGACTGCAAAAGAAAAATAGTCATGTGCGTGAGCCCTAAGACTGGTTACACTGTTACTACAATAATAGCATCCGTTACATATATAAATCCCCATGATTTATACACTGGGTCTGATACTGGTTTACCAGCCAGGGAAAAAAGAATGCCAAATGAATTTTAAAGAAATGGTGTGAGCAGAGTATATGGGCTGTATTACACCAACAGATTATCTGACCAATATCTGTCCAATCAGACCAATAGTTGGTGTGTGTATAACAAAAGATCTGAATGTAAATGGCAATCTGACCAATGACTGGTCAGAAAATCTGTCAGTGGATAACACTAACATCATTATGTCAGTGTCATCTAATACATTCCAGAACTGTAAGGGTTACATAGCATCATAAATCAATATAATACTATGTGACCCCATCAGGGCTGGTGGATCAGGCCGGGAGCTGCGCTGTGGACTCGCTCCGTGACACGCTCGTCTGCAAGGGGCCTAAGGCTTCAGCTATACAGGGACTTTTGACTGCCCGCCAGTCACTGTAAACACACTGAGATACTCCCTATAGGAAAATGCATGACCAATGAGATTTTTTGTGATGAGGAGTAGACAGACCATCACCTAGTTTTCTATAGGGAACCATTGAAGTTACTATTCACATGGGGCCAGAAGTCACCCTGAGGCTCGAGCCTAAATACATTACTTGTGCTGAACTTGAGAGCTTGCAACCTTTCTTATAGACCAGTTATTGCTAATGTCAAAGCTGAAGTCTCCCAGCACTTCTTAATGCATTGCAAAAGGCCAGTGTAAGTACATGCGGATTCTGCCGTATTCTCCAAACAGCCACCATTAGGACATTTTTCACCTTTAAAGAAGAACTCCCGCAAAATGTTTTATTCTCTGACCTGTTAGAAAGGTGCATGATATAATCTGTAGTGAATGTCATTTTCTTATCAGAGGCTGAAATTGAGAGTTTCCCATCTCTTCTTATTGTAGCTGGGTCATGTGACCAACTCCCTGACCTCCAACTGACCCAGGACAGCAAGCCAGTCACTTCTCTATTCATTCCTATGAGACTGAAAGTGAGGCTCCCATAGGAATACATAGAAAATTAGACTTCCTGTCCACACATAAGGTGCTGTGTGAGTTGATGGGTCTAATTACTGGTCACATGACACAGATAAGAAACTTCAGAGTGATATAAGTCGAAAATTCAGCTACTGGTAAGAAAATGACATTCACTTCAGATTACATCATGTACATTTCTAGCAGGACATGGAATAGAATTTTTGTGGGAGTTCTTCTTTAAAGGAGTTGTCTCACTTCAGCAAGTGGCATTTATCATGTAGAGAAGGTTATTACAAGACACTTACTTATATATTGTGATTATCCATATTGCTTCCTTTGCTGTCTGGATTCATTTTTCCATCACATTATACACTGCTTGTTTCCATGGTTACGACCACCCTGCAATCCATCAGTGGTGATCATGCTTGCACAATATAGGTAAAAGCACTAGTCTATGTGCGCTCCCATAGTCCTGGGCACCAGAAAGGCAGACACTTTTCCTATACTGTGCAAGCACAACCACCACTGATGGATTGCAGGGTGGTCGTAACCATGGTAACGAGCAGTGTATAATGTGATGGAAAAATGAATCCAACCAGCAAAGGAGGCAATATGGACAATCACAATACATTAGTAAGTGCCTTGTATTAACTTTCTCTACATGATATATGCCACTTACTGAAGTGAGACAGCACCTTTAAGCTACAGGCACGTGGGATGGAAACGCTGTGGGTTTGAGTGTGGCAAATCCACAGTGTTTTATAGTTACAGCCAACTGGGTGAGATCTGATAAGATTTCCTCTGCACATTGTAAAAATGATCCACTGGTAAATTGACCTGTGGTGCAAATTTTAAATCTACAGCAAATGAATTTATGCTGCGGATTTCATCTTTTGGAATGCAGAAGGTTCAATCTGCAGCAAAATCCCCATGGAGCTTGTGCCTTTTTTGCTACAGATTCATTTTAGATCCATGTCATATTTGAAGGGGTGGTCCGGGAAACCGAACAACACAGGGGATCCATCTGCAATAAAGTAGTGATCATCAGTTACCTGGCAGATCCTGCACTGTCACTCCGGTTTACCTTCGATAACGTGAGTGCTACAGCCAATCCGGGCCTCTTCAGTGCACCACTGAGGTTAGTGACTGGCTGCATCTGTCATGTGTTATCAGTGTGACAGCAACGCTGCAACCAGGTCAACAGATCACAGCCAGGAGAACCAGAGTGACAGTGCAGGATCTGCCGGGTAACTGATGATCACTACTGTGATGTACGGTTTCCTTCTGAAACTAGGCAAGCTTTTAAAGGGGTATTCCGGTTGTGGCAAGTCATCCCCTATGCACAAATAGGGGATATTAGATTAGTTTGTGGGGGGGGGCAGGCCTACCACTGGGAGCAGGGGCGGACTGGGAACTTAAAGTGGCCCTGGAAAAAATACTAAAAGTGGCCCCGCTTTGTAGTTGAATCCAAATTGATGGAAGTCGGGGCCAGCAATACCATATTGCAGCACGTTGTACCACCTGAACAGAGCCAAATACCACACTCCATCACAAAATACATCCCCAAAAAATTCTACTGGCCGGCCATGAGGAGGGCCCAAGCGGCCCCCTGGACATCAGCCCACCGGGAAATTTCCCTGTAAGGTCTATGGTCAGTCCACCCCTGACTGGGAGTCCCACAATCACAAGAACGGAGAACCTGTACACATCGGGGCCCTGTAATGTTGCAGGTTGAGCATGTGCACTACCACTCCATCTCTATGGGAGTTCTGGAAACAGCGGAGTACAGTGCTTGGCTATTTCTGGAACCCCCCTGGAGATGAATGGAGCAACAGTTTGCATGTTTGGCCTGCCGCTGTATACATTTTGGGGGGCAGGGACTGAGGTGTATGGATACTTCATTGTCGTGAATAGTGTTGAGCGAAGCGAGCTTCAGAAGCTTCGTTCAAAACCTCGGAATAGTACTGTGCAGAGATCCGTCTCCGTACAGTATTAGAATGTATTGCCTCCGATGAGCTGATGTAAGTTATTTACAAAGTCGCACGGGACTTTGTTGAATAACTTCGGTAGTTAACCACTTTAAAACTTGAAACCAAACTCTGCTTCAGTTCCGACTAGTACCTCAGAACCAAAGCCGAGTTCAGTTTCAAGTTTTAACCCTTTCAGTACCGGGCCACTTTTCACCTCAAATCCCAGGCCGTTTTTTGCAAATCTGACATGTGTCACTTTATGTGGTAATAACTTTGGAACGCTTTTACTTATCCAGGCCATTCTACGATTGTTTTCTCGTCACATATTGTGCTTCATGATAGTAGTAAATTTGTGGCAAAATATTTCATTTTTATTTATAAAAAAATACCAAATTTAGCAAAAATTTGGAAAAATTTGCAAATTTCAAAATTTCAATTTCTCTACTTTCAAAATACATAGTAATACCTCCAAAAATAGTTGTTATTTTACATTCCCCATATGTCTTCTTTATGTTGGCATCATTTTATAAATGTCATTTTACTTTTTTGGGACGTTAGAGGGCTTAGAAGTTTAGAAGCCATTTTTCAAATTTTCAACAAAATTTCCAAAACCATTTTTTTAAGCACCAATTCAGATATAAAGTGATTTTGAGGGGCTTACGTAATGGAAACCACCCATAAATGACCCCATTTTAGAAACTACACCCCTCAAATTATAAAAAACTGATGTTACAAACTTTGTTAACCCTTGAGGTGTTCCACAAGAATTAATGGAAAATGGAGGTGAAATTTCAAAATTTCACTTTTTTGGTAGATTATTCATGTTAATAATTTTTTTCTTGCAAAACAGCAAGGGTTAACAGCAAACTAAACCTCAATATACATTACTCTGATTCTGCAGTTTACAGAAATACCCCATATGTGGTGGTAAACGTTTCTATGGCTTTGTGGCAGTGGTCAGAAGGAAAGGAGCGCCATACGGATTTTGGAGGCAGATTTTGCTAGAATGGCTTTTAGGCACCATTTTGTAATTGAGAGACCCTGACGTACCCCTACAGTGGAAACCCTCAAAAAGTGACCCCATTTTGGAAACTACACCCTTCAAAGAATATATTAAGGGGGGTACTGGCCACTTTGAGCCCCTAAGCGTTTTACGGAATTTGGAAACACTTGGCTGTGAAAATGAAAAGTTTCATTTCTTCCAATAAAATGTTGCTTTAGCCCCAAAATTTTCATTTTCTCAAGGGGTAACAGGAGAAAAGCACCCCATAATTTGTTCCCCATTTTCTCCTGAATACGGCAACATCCCATATGTGGTGGTAAACTGCTGTGGGGGCACATGGCAGGACTCAAAACAGAAGGAGCGCCATATGGATTTTGCAGCACAGATTTTGATGGATTGGTTTGCGGGAGCCATTGATTTTTATTTTTTTCAGTTATTGTCTTATGTGGGGGCTCATTTTTTGCGGGACGAGATGACAGTTTGATTGGTACCATTTTGGAGTACATACGCCTTTTTGATCATGTGGTATTACACTTTTTGTGAGGCAAGGTGAAAAAAAATGTCTGTTATGGCATAGTTTTAAAAAAAAATTTTTTTACAGCATTCGCCTGGGGGGCCATCTCATGTAATATTTTTATAGAGCAGGTTGTTACGGGCATGGTGATACCCAATATGTCTAACTTTTTTATTTTTGGAAAATTTTACACATTAGAAATCTTTTTTTTGTGTTGCCATTTTCAGAGAGCCATTTTTTTTTATTCTTTGGGCGATTGTCGCAGGTAGGGTATCATTTTTGCGGGACAAGATGACGGTTTGATTGGTACCATTTTGGGATAAATACGCCTTTTTGATCGCCTGCTATTACACTTTTTGGTGATATTTTTATAGAGCCGGTCGATACGGACGCAGCAATACCTAATATGTTTATCTTTCTTTTTTTACCTTTTTTTGCAATTTTTTTTAACTTTTTTTTTGGGAAAATGGCTTTTTTTTACTTGAAACTTTTATTATTATTTTTTTTAGGAAACTTTATTTTTTAACTTTTTTTTTCCACTTTATTTAACTTTTGGGGGTCTGATCCCCTTTACAATGCATTACAATACTTTGTATTGTAATGCATTGGCTGTAAGTGTATTAGTAAATGTAATACACTTACAGCCTGCTTCCTGTGCGATCCAGGGGGCTGGATCGCACAGGAACGCAGGCATAGCAGCCACAATGCCTAAGGAAGGCATCGGGCTGCTATCCGAGCCATCGGGTCCCCGTCACAGCAGCGTGAGGATCCGATGGCCCCCCTCTCGCCATCCTGAACTCCCGCACACCACATGTGCCGCGGTCAGCGCTGACCGCGGCACATGAAGGGTTAATGCGCCGGCATCGGTGTTTTCACCGATGCTAGCGCATTCAGCAGGGGTCCGGCACCTGGGATTTTTGCGCCGTACATGTACGGCGCTGGGAGTCTAAGGGTTAAAGTGGTTTTCCACTTTAAAAATCAACTACTGAAGTTAGTCAATAAAGTCACGGCTCATTGGAGCCCATACATTCTAATATTGTACGGAGATGGATCTCCGTACGGTATTATTCAGAAGCTTTGAACGATTAAGCATCCGAAGCTCGCTTAGCTCAACAATAGTTGTGATCAATGGGGTCCTACTGGGATAGGGCATAACTTGTCACAACTGGAATACCACTTTAAAGGTGCTGTCTCACTTCAGCAAGTGGCATTTATCATGTAGAAAAAGTTAATACAAGGCACTTACTAATGTATAGTTATTATCCATATTGCTCATTTGCTGTCTAGATTCATTTTTCCATCACATTATACACTGCTTGTTTCCATGGTTACAGACCACCCTGCAATCTATCAGTGGTGGTCATTCTTGCACAATATAGGAAAAAGCGTCAGCCTCTCTGGTGGCCGGGACCGTGGCTGGGAGCGCACATAGGCTAGTGCTTTTTCTTATATTGTGCAGGCACGACCACCACTGATGGATTGCAGGGTGGTCGTAACCATGGAATCGAAAAGTGTATAATGTGATGGAAAAATGAATCCAGCCAGCAAAGGAGCAATATGGACAATCACAATACATTAGTATTGTATTAACTTGTATTAACTTTCTCTACATGATAAATGCCACTTGCTGAAGTGAGACAACCCCTTTAAGTACCATGTTGACATATCCTTAAAGGAAATCTGTCACCAGGATAATCACTATTGAAGTAAAGCAATGGCCTAATAGCACTTAGTACCTTATTTCCAGATCTGCATTTGTTCCAGCAATAGATGTTTTCTATCTTCTGAAAATCCAGTTTATTTGGTATGCAAATGAGCCCAGAGGGGCGTGATTCTTACAGGAAGGAGCCCAGGCACGCCTCCTACATCACATTCAAGCCATAACTCTGCCCCTCTTTTCCCTGCTCCCAGCATGAGGGCAGGTTTGGGCACTAGCAGGAGGCGTGCCCGGGCTCCTTCCTGCAAGAGTGACGCCCCTCTGGGCACCTTACTGGCTCATTTGCATACCAAATAAACTGGATTTTCAGAAGATAGAAAACATCTATTGCTGAAACAAAGGCACATCTGGAAATAAGGTACTAAGTGCTATTAGGCCATGGCTTTACTTCAATAGCGACTATCCTAGTGACAGACTTCCATTTTCCTCAGTGCTATAGTCGTGTTAATATTTTACTGGCTTAGTATTTGCACAGTGGCTTCTGTTGGGATTTGTTTTTTGGGAAGTGTAATTTACACCAGACAATCACACTTAGGCCTCTTGCACGCGACCTTTGTTATGGTCCGCATCTGAGACGCATTTTTACGGATTTGATTCGGACCTATTCACTTCAATGGGGCCACAAAAGATGTGGACAGCTCTCCGTGTGATGTCATCATCTGTTGGTCTGTACCACAGCTCTCGAAAAAAATTAGAACATGTCCTATCCTTGCCTGTTTTGCGGACACAAATAAGCATTTCTATCATAGTGTGGGACGTTCCGTTCCGCAAAATGCGGAATGCACACGGCTGGTTTCTATGTTTTGCGGATCAATATGCGGACCACAAAACACGGTATGGTCGTGTGCATGAGGCCTTACACTAGTAATCTCATATAAGGAAAACTAACTGTTCAAAGTATAATTATTAAGGCCCCTTTCACACGAGCATGACGGATTAGGTCCGGGTGTGTTCAGGGAAACTCGCACCATTTTACAAGCAAGTTCAGTCAGTTTTGTCTTCGATTGCGTTCAGTTGTTCAGTTTTTTCCGCGCAGGTGCAATGCGTTTTGATGCGTTTTTCACGCGCGTGATAAAAAACTGAAGGTTTACAAACAACATCTCTTTGCAACCATCAGTGAAAAACTGAACACTGTATCCGCACTTGCTTCAGGCTGCAATGCGTTTTTCACTGAAGCCCCATTCACTTCTATGGGGCCAGGGCTGCGTGAAAAACGCAGAATATAGAACATGCTGCGTTTTTCACGCAACGCAGAACTGATCCGTGAAAAAATGTCATGTACACAGACGCATTGAAATGAATGGGTCAGGATTCAGTTCGGGTGCTATGCGTTCATGTCACGCATCGCACCCGCGTTGAAAACTCGCTCGTGTAAAAGGGGCCTAACAGAGAGGACCCCACTGGTATCTTCATGTCCAAAAATGCCCGAACTATTAAAATATTTATCCCATACAGTTAACAGTGTAACAGAAAAAAATAAAAATCACTTTTTTTGGCCACTTCACCTCCCCAAAAAGTTGAATAAAAAATGATCAAATCTCCCTGCAAAAACTAAACCCTCAAATAGTTCTGTAGATGTAAATATAAAGAAGTTATTAGTGTCAGAATATGGAGATGCAATGAAAAAATGTATTTTTTAAAGTTAAGAAAAACTATAAAAATGTGCCGCTGTAATTGTACTGACCGTCAGAATGTCATTCTTACCGCATAAGGAATGCTGTAAAATGGCAGCATTGCATTTTTCCCCAATTCCCCCCAATTTTAGTCAGGGAGAAAAAAAATGAAAATTGCTGCATCAGGAAGGGTTTTAAGGACATCTGTCAGCAGATTTGTCCCTATGACACTGACTGACCTGTTACATGTGCACTTGGCAGCTGAAGACATCTGTGTTGGTCCCATGTTCATATGTGTCCGCATTACTGAGAAAAAAGATATATAAATATATGCAAATGAGTATCTAGGAGCCTTGGGGGTGTTACCGTTACACCTAGAGGCTCAACTTTCTCTGCAACTGCCGTGTCCTCTGCACTTCGATTGATAGTACCAGGTGCAATGACGTTTTGCCTGCCTGTCCCTGTCAATCAAAATGCAGAAGATGCGGCAGTTGAAGAGAGGGCTGAGCCTATAGGTGTAATGGCAACGCCCCTGTTGCTCCCAGAGGCTCATTTGCATATATTAAACATCACTTTTCTCAGTAATGCAGGCACATATGAACATGGGACCAACACAGATGCTATCAGCTGCCAAGTGTACAGTCATGGCCAAAAGTTTTGAGAATGATACAAATATTAATTTTTACATAGTCTACTGCTTCAGTTTTTATAATGGCAATTGGCATATACTCCAGAATGTTATAAAGAGTGATCAGCTTAACAGCAATTACTTGCAAAGTCAATATTTACCTAGAAAATGAACTTTATCCCCCAAAACACATTTCAACATCATTGCAGCCCTGCCTTAAAAGGACCAGCTAACATCGTTTCAGTGATTGCTCCATTAACACAGGTGTGGGTGTTGATGAGGACAGGGCTGGAGATCAATCTGTCATGATTAAGTAAGAATTACACCACTGGACACTTTAAAAGGAGGCTGGTGCTTGGCATCATTGTTTCTCTTCTGTTAACCACGGTTATCTCTAAATAAACATGTGCAGTCATCATTGCACTGCACAAAAATGGCCTAACAGGGAAGAGTATCGCAGCTAGAAAGATTGCACCTCAGTCAACAATCTATCGCATCATTAAGAACTTCAAGGAGAGAGGTTCCATTGTTGCCAAAAAGGCTCCAGGGCGCCCAAGAAAGACCAGCAAGCGCCAGGATCGTCTCTTAAAAGTGTTTCAGCTGCGGGATCGGGCTACCAGCAGTGCAGAGCTTGCTCAGGAATGGCAGCAGGCAGGTGTGAGTGCATCTGCACGCACTGTGAGGTGGAGACTCTTGGAGCAAGGCCTGGTCTCAAGGAGGGCAGCAAAGAAGCCACTTCTCTTCAGAAAAAAACATCAGGGACAGACTGATGTTCTGCAAAAGGTACAGGGAGTGGACTGCTGAGGACTGGGGTAAAGTCATTTTCTCTGATGAATCCCCTTTTCGATTGTTTGGGACATCTGGAAAACAGCTTATTCGGAGAAGACGAGGTGAGCGCTACCACCAGTCTTGTCTCATGCCAACTGTAAAGCATCCTGAAACCATTCATGTGTGGGGTTGCTTCTCAGCCAAGGGAATCAGCTCTCTCACAGTCTTGCCTAAAAACACAGCCATGAATAAAGAATGGTACCAGAATGTCCTCCGAGAGCAACTTCTCCCAACCGTCCAAGAGCAGTTTGGCGATCAACAATGCCTTTTCCAGCATGATGGAGCACCTTCCCATAAAGAAAGGTGATAACTAAATGGCTCAGGGAACAAAACATAGAGATTTTGGGTCCATGGCCTGGAAACTCCCCAGATCTTAATCCCATTGAGAACTTGTGGTCAATCATCAAGAGACGGGTGGACAAACAAAAACCTACAAATTCAGACAAAATGCAAGCATTGATTGTGCAAGAATGGACTGCTATCAGTCAGGATTTGGTCCAGAAGTTGATTGAGAGCATGCCAGGGAGAATTGCAGAGGTCCTGAAGAAGAAGGGTCAACACTGCAAATATTGACTTGCTGCATTAACTCATTCTAACTGTCAATATAAGCTTTTGTTACTCATAATATGATTGCAATTATATTTCTGTATGTGATAAAAACATCTGACAAACACACATAAAAACCAGAGGGCAGCAGATCATGTGAAAATATAATATTTGTGTCATTCTCAAAACTTTTGGCCATGACTGTACATGTAACAGGTCAGCCCGTTTCATACAATAGGTACAATAGGTACAAATCTGCTGACAGATGCCCTTTAAAGGGGTTGTTGTTGTCGGAGAAAGTTAATACAAGCCACTTACTAATGTACAGGGTGGGCCATTTATATGGATACACCTAAATAAAATGGGAATGGTTGGTGATAATAACTTCCTGTTTGTGGAACATTAGTATATGGGAGGGGGGAAACTTTTCAAGATGGGTGGTGACCATGGCGGCCATTTTGAAGTCGGCCATTTTTGATCCAACTTTAGTTTTTTTAATGGGAAGAGGGTCATGTGACACATCAAACTTATTGAGAATTTCACAAGAAAAACAATGGTGTGCTTGGTTTTAACGTAACTTTATTCTTTCATGAGTTATTGACAAGTTTCTGACCACTTATGAAATGTGTTCAAAGTGCTGCCCATTGTGTTGGATTGTCAATGCAACCCTCTTCTCCCACTCTTCACACACTGATAGCAACACCGCAGAAGAAATGCTAGCACAGGCTTCCAGTATCCGTAGTTTCAGGTGCTGCACATCTCGTATCTTCACAGTATAGACAATTGCCTTCAGATGACCCCAAAGATAAAAGTCTAAGGGGGTCAGATCGGGAGACCTTGGGGGCCATTCAACTGGCCCACGACGACCAATCAACTTTCCAGGAAACTGTTCATCTAGGAATGCTCGGACCTGACACCCCTAATGTGGTGGTGCACCATCTTGCTGGAAAAACTCAGGGAACGTGCCAGCTTCAGTGCATAAAGAGGGAAACACATCATCATGTAGAAGTTGAATGGCATGGTTACAACAACCCTGCAATCCAGCAGCAATGGCCGTGCTTACACACTAAGAAAGAACAAGGGGCTCTCTGTTTTCTTCCAGTGTGCAAGCACGGCCACTTCTGTTGCATTGCAGGGTTGTTGTAACCATGGAAACGAGCAGTGTAAAATGTGATTGAAAAATTAATCTAGCCAGCAAAGGAAGCAATATGGATAATACATTAGTAAGTGCCTTGTATCAACTTTCTCTACATGATAAATGCCATTTACTAACGTGAGACATCCCCTTTAAAGAGATTATCACACAAAATATATATTTTTTTATTTCTTTTTTTAATCATATACTTGGAGGACTTTCTTTCCGTTCTGTAGGTGAGCAGAGGCTCATCAAGCAGCTGCATCTTCCAGGATGCATTGCAATTAGCTTGTTAACCTCTTCCTCTCCTGCATAAAATATAATCCCTCACATAACACCCCAGAGATGCATATGGTATGCCATTCCCCCACAGTTTCCTTCTCCACAGTCTAGAGATATAGCTATGTTCATCTATGAATTTAGAAGTAGGGTTGAATGAATGAACGTTGTCTGGTTGTCTCCTTCGCCCTGGATGTGCTGATGTGCAATCGCAGCAGACTGTGCAACAGCCAGGGAGAAGGACACGCCCCCCTCTGAGAAACCCTGCGCCTCCTCCTCCCTGTACCTATGCACAGTATTAACATACTGGGTGCGAAAACTACAGTGTGGGGGGGTTCAAGCGAGGGGTATTTGAATAAAACAACAATGCTGGCAGCGTCAGTCAGACATACCCCGCAAGTAAAAGGTGCTTAAAGGGGTTGGCCACCCTAAGTATCAAAAATCCAAAGTGCCCCAGACAATAGCCAACACCATGAAGTATTTCTATCAGGTGACATGTACTGGCTGTATGTCATTTATCTAACCTGTTCACCATGACACACTTCCCTGGAGGAGCTCCCTCAGACAGGCCGAGTGGGAGGAGCAGCTGCAAAGTGAAAGTAACAATCCCAGCATGCACTGCAGCAAGCATGTCTAGAGGAGCAGTCACATGACCTCCCCGCCCACCTCTGTTCCCATAGAGACAAGAGCCCCTTAGATAATATCAATAACTAAGTTATCAGTGAATAACTGCTGTACAGACATAGCAATAGAAAGAACGCCCCAGTTCTAACAGTAAAGGGGGGTTTACCCTGTTCATAAATTTGCTGTGGGGCCTAGTCATTTCTAGTTGTGCCACTGGATGTAAGCCATGAACAGAATGAGGGGGGAGTTATCATTTCCCTTGTTCCTAAAAAGTGGCGTTAAAAAGTTGCAAACTATGGGGGGGAATTTATCATTAGGAGAATATTTGAAGTCCGTTTTGCTTCAGTCTGTGTTGGAGTACTTTGTGCCTCATTTATCAAATGTCACAGGTTGTTTGATAAATGTGGCTTGTCCTTAAACCTAACACTTCTGTCTGGAGAAGGTACTCCACTTTTCCTACTCCACCCTCCTCCTGGAGTGAGATTGCGACTATTTTGCGACTTTTTAAAAAAGTCGCAATGATAAATCTGGAGTGAAACTCATTAACATAGCTAACCACACCCACTTTTACAGCCATATTACAAAACTGGAGTGAGTGGTGTACACGTGCAAAAAGTCGCAAAATTTTGCAC
>ONZH01019640.1:0-28944 GCA_900303285.1 Rhinella marina | reverse complement strand
TTTCTGCTAAATTGCGTAATGGATGCAGACCCAGAAAAACAGTCGTCTGTATGCACCCTTAGGGCTAGTATTAGAATTAGGGTCAGTATTAGAATTAGGTGCCAGTATTGGGGTTAGAGTCAGCATTAGGGTACATTCACACGACCGTATTTCCATATGGACAGCACACCGCAAAAAAGATCCGCGGACAATAATCCTATACTATTAGGATTATAATCCTAACACTAGCACTGGCCATATGCGGTCCACAAAATGCGCAACGCACATGGCTGGTATCTGTGTTTTGTGGATCCACAATTTGCAGACCCCAAAACATATACGGTCATGTGAATGTAGCCTTGGGGTTAGGTGTCAGTATTAGGATTAGGGGTCAATATGGCATAGTATTAGAGTTAGGGACAGTATTAGGGGTCAATATTAGGGTTAGGGACAGTATTAGGGGTCAGTACTAGTGTAGAGGTCAGGGGCCAGTACTAGGGTAGGGGTCAGGGACCAGTATTAGGGGTCAGTACTAGTGTAGGGGTCAGGGGGCAATACTAGGGTAGGGGTCAGGGACCAGTATTAGGGGTCAGTACTAGTGTAGGGGTCAGGGACCGGTAGGGGCCAGTATTAGGGGTCAGTACTAGTGTAGGGGTCAGGGGCCAGTACTAGGGTAGGGGTCAGGGGCCAGTATTAGAGGTCAGACAGGGCCAGTTTTAGGGGTCAGGGGCCACTAGCAGGGTTAGGGCGTTATATGGATAGAAGAGGGGAGGGTACTTGAAGTTCACTCACCTGTCCTGGCGCGGTCACATGATACAGACCCGGCCTCTTCTGGCGGTTCTGCTTCTCAAGATCGTCGCAGGCGGCGCGATGATGATATCGCGCCGCCTACGTCACATCAGTGCGCCGGCCAGGAATAGCGGAGCAGGAAACCAGTGTTTCCCTTGTCCCGCCGGCGCTGCTGCAGGCTTAATTGTATCTGCGTCCAGTGGACGCAGATACAATTGAGTAGAGGGGCCGCAGCGGCCCTGGATCTACCGGCCCGGGGGGCAAGTGCCCTCCTGCCCCCCGGCCCAGCCCGCCCCTGGTTGTCAGGTTTATCAACCATTCAAACACAGAGTCCCAAGGATTCTCTACTCCCGCCTCACAGCACTGTAGTTGAGGGAGGGCTGATGTCATCCAAGGGCACATGAATCTCCTTCCCGATGTCATCATATGGTTCAGTCATGATCATCTCTGGGATGGAATTCTCCACTGCCTTTGTCAACAGTTTCCTAGCACAAGGGATCACACAACAAACAGTTAGAGCAAGCATTATTAAGATTTAGCAAGATGACAACTCCTAACTGAGCAAGAGATTTTCTCCAGTCTTTCAGCCAGTCAAACCAGGCATCCTATGGATCACTAATGCCTGAGTTCCTTTTCAACTCCTCAGATAAAGATGTGAGTTCCTTCAGGGCATTCATCACTTGGCCATCTGGTCCCAGGTTATCTGGAATAAGAGTACAACAGGTATCTCCTATCATCTTACATACGCCACCTTTCTCTGCCAGGAGCATGTCCAATGCCATTCTGTTCTGGAATGCCATGATACTCGTGGGACCCAACTGTTCCACAATCCCTTTCAGGGCATCTCTGGAGTAGTTCACAAATCTCTGCTGATTATAATAGATATAATTAATCCAATCCACATTTTTGTTAATGTTGATAGTGGGAATAAGCGACTCGAATCCCACTGCCACCTAATCTCTTGCTTTGAACTCATTGGGGATCCCCCTTGGGACTCCTATCACATTTATGTATATATGTGTGTACAAGCTCTCAGCTGGTTTTCCTTTGAGCTTCACTGATGTGCTTGGACTTAACATCACTTGTAATGGACCATCAAACCAGGGTTTAAGGACTGTTTTACTGTGTCCTTTTAACCCCCAATCTCCACGCACAGGTGGGTGGGTCCTTGGTAATTTATCAAGATCTGAAAGTGAAACAAAAACTCGAGAATGTGTTTCCGTCAAACGCTTGTACAAACTGATCGCACAATCTGTCAGACAACCACATTGCATCTGGAGCTGCTGTGGGAAATACAATCCTGTCCTAGGGGCTGACCCCAAAAAGGACCTCAAAGGGACTAAAGCCTGTCTTACGGTTAAGGGTATACCTTACTGGAAAGAGGGCTAACAGCAGGCACTCTGTCCATGGCTTATCAGTCTGTGCCATGGCTTTTTGAGTCTTTTACTTTAGTGTCCCGTTCAGTTCTTTCCTACTGCTGCTTTGTGGATGGTACGAAGCACTTTAGGCTTGTTCTACACCTAAATCTTAATCACCTTTTGCATCACTTCACCTGTAAAGTGAACACCTTGTTACCTTCAATGGCCTTTGGTACCTTGTACCTGCATACAACTTCGGCCATAATCTTCTTTGCTGTGGTCTAGGCTGTGACCTTAGGTACCGGGTATACTTCTGGCCATCCTGAAAACAAGTCATCACACATCTATGCATACACATCCACCTTGGGTAGTTGAACGTAATCTGCAAGCATTGAAACGGATACAAGGGGTGAGGTGTGTGTTTTTGAGGTACCTTGACCATCTGACCCATGTTTGTTTGGGGCACAAATCATACATCCTTTAGTATATCTGGCTGCTACAGTGCTGAACCCTTGGGCGTACCATGCGCTATGTACTAAATCACACAGCAGTTTTTGACTGGTGCGTCTCTCCATGGGTTCCCTGTGCCATGGTGGGTTAGAAGGACCTGGGAAGGCAGAGTTTTCCTTGAAACTGTATTAGTCCTTCCTTTGCAGTCCCCCCTTTTGACACCCACTGGTCCCTTTCCTCCTTCCCTGCCTGGTTCTGTAAGGTCTTAAGAACTTTCAGGGAGACAGGAGGAGTTATTTCAGGGACCTGAGCTGTGGCCACTAAGGCAGGGGTCTGCCTAGGCAATTTGGCAGCCATTTTTGCCACCTGATCTGCCTTGGCTTTCCCTTCGCCTCCTCTGTGTCTGTTTCACAGTGGCCTTTCGTTCTTATCACCGCCACTCAAGTTGGCAACATGAGGGGTTCCATCAGAGACCTCACCACTTCCTAATTTTTGATGGATTTACGTGAAGGGGTTGAAGTCTCTGACTTTCCAAATGGGCCCATAGCCATGGGCTCAAAGGCATTCATGGAATCAGTGTAAATGTTGGCTGTTTTTCCCTCTGCATCTCTGCAAACCATCTCCAGAGTCTCTGGACTCTCTTTTTGGGCAGACATGTGGTGGTAAGGACTCTGCATTTTTAGTGTCATATTTAGTAACCGCTGCCCAACCTGTGTAGCACCTGCCGTCCTGGCCATACCTCGATCCATCCACAAAGAGCACATTATCTAATCTAATGGCTGACTTACCGTATCCCACTGTCTCTTCTCACATCATCTGCCAACAGTCATGAGGTGCCTTAACTCTTCCCTCCCCCCTTGCTCCAGAGGCAACAGGGTGGCTGGATTCAAAGTATTACACTTTTGGATACTAACATTGTCAGGCAACAAAATGGAAAACTGCATTCTCAAAAGGCGGGCATTAAAAAGATTTTTGGGTTATACCTATGTGAGGATAAATGTAATATCATGAGGAGCAGTTAAGTGAGGACAACTGAGGCAGGGCCATTCGCTTCTATAGAATACAATCTAAATGTAATAATTTGATAGACCCAGTGCGGGGGAGTACCAAATTACCAGCCTTTGAACATGAAAGGCATCCATCTACTACCTCTTCTGTAAAGTGGAAGGGGCTAGAGGACAAACAATCATAAAAAACGGCACCAAGCGTGCAACGTGCATGTCCAAGGTCTGCAATAAGAAATGAGGCCCAAAAAATGTCCACAGTGCATTCACGTTTCTGGACAAAGGGGTGTCCTCCACAGACTTCTTTCATTCAGGGGTGAGATATATCACCCCAGGAAGGAATGCAGCAAAACTGAAGTTTTGTATTTGACACCTTGCAGTTATGGCGACATGGCTGTAGTATACATACTGGGTGAGTTCTGGGCTCCCTGTGGCAGCATCACCCAAGTATACCTTTTTACCCTCTTGCTTGAAGGCAAACAAATACCAACTGTCTGGATGTAGAGGTACGGAAGAGAAAACATCAGCCAAATTAATTACTGTGTAGTGAGTAGAGGTAGTGGGAACCTTAGTCAACAAGGTGTGTGAATTGGACACAATGGGGGTATTAAAAACTGTGGCTTCATTGACAGCACGTAGGCACCTGGTACTGGGTTGGTTTTGCCCTTCTTACTTTTCTTTTTCTCAGGGTACAAAAGAGTGGTAGAAGGGGATACAATCTTTTTCATAAAGTCTCGGAATATTTGAAATATGGCATCCGACGGTGCCATACTCAAGGGATACTGCAAGCAGGGCTTCCTTCTCATCTTTTGGGGAGTACTGACATAAACATGGACCAGGGAGTTTTATCACTAACTGCTAACAAAGTTCTTGGTCATTAAAAAGGGCACCTGTTAGTTTCACAGTGCCATCCTCCTGGTATGCGATGCTGCAAGCAAGTCTCTACCCAGGAGGCAACAGGGGACAGTATCACTGACCAGCAACCGGGCAAGCACTTCTTGGTTAAGGGCAAATCTAACATGGATGGGTTCTGTTAAAGGGGAGTGTACTACTTTCCCACCCACTCCTATTCCAGGACTGGTGACCGTGGAGATTAAGTCAGGGGAGGACATGTTTGCTGTGCACAACTGTCTTGGCTGCTCCAGTGTCAATCAAAAACAGGACTACTTCTTTATCACCCAGAGTGAGGGATATCATTGGAGCTGGACTTTAATCTGCTAAAATGTTTGAGGGCACAGCCAATACTGGATTGCTCGTTTCCTAATACTGGTCTACCTTTTTTTTTTTTCTTTCTCATCTGTGTTTGTGTCATCTCTAAGAACATGGGTGTTTGTGGGGACAGTGATCTGGGCTCAGTTAACACAGAATAGAATCCATGTGGCGTGGTCGAGGAGTACCACATACAGCATAACTCTCTCCAATCTGGATTCAGATGCTGCAGGTCCATTACCCAGGACCATTATAAGGTGGAAGACTTCGATTTTCCTTTCTCCGTTTGGGAGGTGGTTTAAAATTACCGTGATAACATTCATAATAATACTTGACACTTTCTCTGTCTCTCTACACCTCCTCTATACACTTTCCGTAAGATACTCACAATCGGACTCCTGTGAGCTCGTTATCTTTCAGGCACCCTTTATTTTTCCTACATGCTTTTTTTTTTTTTTCTCACTACTCTGGATTCAGTTTACCATCGGGGTGCATCTCTACAGCTTCCATTAGCTTGCTGATGTTCTTGACTGCCTGTCTACATTCTTTCTCCCTTACTACTTGTGTGACCTCTTATGTCAAGCTACAGTTTACCACAGGTGAGACCATTTCCATCACAATCCCTTCCTTTTGTGATTCTAGCATGTGTAGGACACTCAGGACCAAGTACTTCACTTGACTTTGTATCAAATGCAGGACCTAACCTAACATCTTCACCCGGTTCCCCTTGACCTGGAGTCCTGAACACCTGCACCATCACAACAACCTGTTAGGAATCGAGATGAAGTTGCCTCCAAGTGCTGACTTACTCCTAGTAACAGAGAAAACATAGAGGTTAAGTCATTTCATCTAATTAAACAATATTAACTTATTATAGGTATGTGTATATCCTTCATTTACTAAGTCGAATACTTGATGTGGTTCTACTTGCATCTATGTGCTTTGCTTCCCACTTGTAGCCATGTCACGGAGAATACCAGTAACTAAGATGGCCACTGGGCGGGGACTGACGTTCCCTCAGTTAAGATTGCCACCAGGAAGGGAAGTTCCCTAAGTTAAGATGGCTGCCAGAATGGACATTGGGACGTAGGGCGTGCCGTCTTGTGTGATAACTGGATACAAAGAGGTGAGCCATGGGCATGGTTTTGGCACTGACATACTTCATAGGTCCACCCCTCTGAAGAGAGAGACTGAGGGGGCTAGTGATATGGCGGGGGATGTGTCTGCGGGAGCGCGGTTGGGTCCTCCTATACCATCTTAGGGGCCGTGCTGACGGCATGTAAAAGTAATCATTTGTCTTTTCATTATACATTCCTGCCCAGACTAATTTCTTATATTCAATAATTTTCCGCTGATGCTTGCATTGTTTTTCATAACAAAATATAATGCTGTAAATTCAAGGCCGGTGTTCACTCCTTTTTGGCCTAATGCCACAGCAAACTTTCCCCTGTGAGTGATGATTTCTTCTATTCTCAACTTAACCCTTAATTTGGCCTCATCATCACAGTTGAGCAGATATCACTCACAGTAAACTTGGCTGTGTGACCTTCATCTACTAGTCGATTCTCTGGCAACACACAAAGTCAGATTTCTGGTCCACACAGACATAACAAGTCAACTTATTTTCCTTGAGCCACCACCTCCGGAGCCGTTTGTTTTCCAGGTGACAATTACACCGAGTTACCACCCATGTTTCAACTTTTCAGAACGGAGTCGGGCAGACAAGACACAGACAAACTGCATGCCTGACAAGGGGAGGGGTTAGTTTCAATCAGACTCAATTCTTCTGCCCGCACGGACTGCACACTAGCTTTGAGGTTTGATTACATCTGCTGCCCGCTGCCTGTACACTGCAGCCTAATACAGAAAATCACTTCTGGCCGGTCACGTCTGTCTAGACAATCAATCTAGACGACCCGGCGCAGGAAAACCCCTCCTGTCCGGTCACGTCTGTCTAGACAACCAATCTAGACGACCCGGCACAGGAGAACCCCCGTGACTACCCAGCACGGGGAAAACACCTCCCTGCAAACGGATCGCCCCCTCTGTCTCAGGCTCTCTATCGAGAAGCTTGCACAGAGATTATGCGATCCCTGTCCGATCCTTGGTCAGTTTCTCACTCGGTTTTCCTCTCCCCTTTCAGTAACACAAACCACATAAAACACAAACCACAGTAGAAACAAACTCTTGTTTCGGGTTCTTTAAGCTCGAGGTTTCAACTTCAGCCGAAGCTGCTGCTGATAACTTCTATCTAGCAGAAATGACTACCGTAATGCAGTGCAGACTCGACAAGAGGTAGGTAAGATAATCAATTTTCTTACCTTCTCTTTGGGGCTGCAGTCCCCTTCCTCAAGCGACCGTGCACCGCACTCTGGAAGCCCGTTCCTTCGGCTACAGAAATTACATTCCCTCGAGCCCACCCAGGGACGCCAACTGATAAGGATGGCTCTCAAAGGGAGCCGCAAAGTTTGTTTCTCTGCTCCAAATTAAAGTAATCCTAGGATTTTACATGCATGGAAGAAACAACACTGACACCTTATAGGGTCAAAGAGGTTCTCGTTTATTAGAGGTGGGTACAAAGGTTATATACCCCAGGGAGGGGTAAATCCTCTCCTGAGGGTTAGAGTATATTTTATTGGTTAGTAATGCAAAATAAAGTTTCACTTCTGCGCATCTAGTCTAGCTAAAGAATGTAAACTACAGATAAGAGCAGGAGTGGTCCCGGAGCCAGCGCCATCTTGTAATGGCTTCACATCTTCAGTCTTCATATCCATAACATCTGCAAAAATTTATATTTTACTGTGCAAGCCTTCTACAAGATCATTAATAAATATATTGAAGAGAATAGGGCCCAATACTGACCCCTGTGGTACCCCACTAGTGACAGTTACCCAGTCTGAGTATGTGCCGTTAATAACCACCCTCTGTTTTCTATCATTAAGCCAGTTACTTACCCACTTACAGACATTTTCTCCCAGTCCTAGAATTCTCATTTTATACACTAACCTTTTATGCTGCACAGTGTCAAATGCTTTGGAGAAGTCCAGATATACGACATCCATTGATTCACTGCTGTCAAGTCTAGAACTTACCTCCTCATAGAAACTGATTAAATTAGTTTGACATGACCGATCCCTCATGAAGCCGTGCTGATATGGAGTTATTTGCTTATTTTCATTGAGGTACTCCAATATAGCAACCTTCAAACAGTTTACCCACGACAGATGTTAAACTGGCCTATAGTTTCCGGGCTCTGTTTTTGGACCCTTTTTGAATATTGGCACCACATTTGCTATACGCCAATCCTGTGGAACACTCCCTGTCAGTATAGATTCCTTAAGTATCAGAAATAAAGGTCTGGCTATGACATTACTTAATTCTCTTAGGATAAGGGGGTGTATGCCATCCGGTCCTGGATATTTGTCTATTTTAATATTTTTAAGACCCTGCTGTACTTCTTCCTAGGTCAGACAGGGCACCTTTAATGGGGAATTTACTTTTATGTTCTGCATTTCATCTGACAGTTTATTTTCCTCAGTGAATACAGTGGAGAAAAAAATATTTAATAGCTTTGCTTTCTCCTCATCGCTCTATACAACTCCCCCCTCATTACTCTGTGTGGGATAAGTTGTACTTTCCAATGACACAATTTAATTTTCCATACAATGTAGTGGAAAGACGGAAAAAAAATTCTAATTATGGTTGAATTGGAAAGAAATTGCATTTCTGCCACAGTTTTATGGGTTTTGTTTTTACGGGGTTCCCTATTTAGTAAAAATGACATGTTTTAAAAATACATTTTGTTTGTGTCACCATATTCTGACTTCCATAACTTTTTTTATATTTATTTCTATAGAGCTGTCGGCACAGTTTTCCCTCTAACCTGTTCGGCCATGCAGCTTCTACAGTGTCCTTGCTTAGGGCCTCTGTAAGCCCACTTACCACTGCAGGTCAGGACCTGGACTTCCATGAGGCCCACAATGCCAACAGTGCTCATAACGTCCTTATGCTAGCCTTGAGACCCACACAGAACGTCCTCCTTCTAACAATCTTACCAAACACAGGGACACTAGCCACAGGCCATGGTGAGGAAACTTCTACTACATTAACACCAAAAAAAAGTCCTCAGTAATAGATAAAGAAATATAAAAAAAATATATAACAATTAAGTTAAAATATTTTGCTAATCCATTAAAATTAGAGATGAGCGAGCACTAAAATACTCGGGTGCTCGTTATTCGAGTAGAACTTTTCCCGATGCTCGGGTGCTCGTTTTGAATAACGAACCCCATTGAAGTCAATGGGAGACTCGAGCATTTTTGCAGGGGACCAAGGCTCTGCCTAGGGAAGGCTGGGTGAAAACCTGGAAACCTCGGAAAATGATGGAAACACCACGGAAATGGACAGGAAACAGCAGGGGCAGCATGCATGGATGCCTCTGAGGCTGCCTAATCCCACCATTACCCCAAATTCTCCTAGTGGGGCATGTGTGGTATCGATTCTTCTCAGTTTAATACCGTATACGTCCCCTATCTTGGGACCCTATATTTCATGGATTTTTCGACTACGGAAAAGGAAAAAGAGCTTGATCTGGCCAGGGGAGTGTCTTTCCCACTGCAGCTAAGGGGACGTGTCCATGCTCTGCCTATCACAGGTCAGGAGGCAATTAAAAGAAGAACAAAAAAAAACATCAGTACAATATCTAATACGTCCCCTATCCGGGTAAATTATTTGGAGAGAGGGCCTGTAGGTGGGGGGCAGGCTGGGGGGAAGGAGGTTGAGCTGGAAGACCCAGAGGAGTGCCCCCTGGGCTAGTGTGTGTGGTGGTGACAACAGCCGGATGGATTTGGAAAAACTCTAGCATCAACCGGTACGGTATCGATTCTTCTCAGTTTAATACCGTATACGTCCCCTATCTTGGGACCCTATATTTCATGGATTTTTTGACCACGGAAAAGGAAAAAGAGCTTGCTCTGGCCAGGGGAGTGTCTTTCCTACTGCAGCTAAGGGGACGTGTCCATGCTCTGCCTATCACAGGTCAGGAGGCAATTAAAAGAAGAACAAAAAAAAACATCAGTACAATATCTAATATGTCCCTTATCCGGGTAAATTGTTTGGAGAGAGGGCCTGTAGGTGGGGGGCAGGCTTGGGGGAAGGAGGTTGAGCTGGAAGAGCCAGAGGAGTGCCCCCTGGGCTAGCGTGTGTTGTGGTGACAACAGCCGGATGGATTTGGAAAAACTCTAGCATCAACCGGTACGGTATCGATTCTTTTCAGTTTAATACCGTATACATCCCCTATCTTGGGACCTTATATTTCATGGATTTTTCGACCACGGAAAACGGAAAAAGAGCTTGCTCTGGCCAGGGGAGTGTCTTTCCTACTGCAACTAAGGGGACGTGTCCATGCTCTGCCTATCACAGGTCAGGAGGCAATTAAAAGAAGAACCAAAAAAAACATCAGTACAATATCTAATACGTCCCCTATCCGGGTAAATTGTTTGGAGAAAGGGCCTGTAGGTGGGGGGGCAGGCTGGGGGGAAGGAGGTTGAGCTGAAAGAGCCAGAGGAGTGCCCCCTGGGCTAGCGTGTGTGGTGGTGACAACAGCCGGATGGATTTGGAAAAACTCTAGCATCAACCGATACGGTATCGATTCTTCTCAGTTTAAAATCGTATACGTCCCCTATCTTGGGACCATATATTTCATGGATTTTTCGACCACGGACAAGGAAAAAGAGCTTGCTCTGGCCAGGGGAGTGTCTTTCCTACTGCAGCTAAGGGGACGTGTCCATGCTCTGCCTATCACAGGTCAGGAGGCAATTAAAAGAAGAACCAGAAAAAAATCTGTACAATATCTAATACGTCCCCTATCCGGGTAAATTGTTTGGAGAGAGGGCCTGTAGGTGGGGGGCAGGCTGGGGGGAAGGAGGTTGAGCTGGAAGAGCCAGAGGAGTGCCCCCTGGGCTAGCGTGTGTGGTGGTGACAACAGTCGGATGGATTTGGAAAACTGTAGCATCAACCGGTACGGTATCGATTCTTCTCAGTTTAATACCGTATACGTCCCCTATCTTGGGACCTTATATTTCATGAATTTTTCGACCACGGAAAACGGAGAAAGAGCTTGCTCTGGCAAGGGGAGTGTCTTTCCTACTGCAGCTAAGGGGACGTGCCCATGCTCTGCCTATCACAGGTCAGGAGGCAATTAAAAGAAGAACCAAAAAAAACATCAGCACAATATCTAATACGTCCCCTATCCGGGTAAATTGTTTGGAGAGAGGGCCTGTAGGTGGGGGGCAGGCTGGGGGGAAGGAGGTTGAGCTGGAAGAGCCAGAGGAGTGCCCCCTGGGCTAGCGTGTGTGGTGGTGACAACAGCCGGATGGATTTGGAAAAACTCTAGCATCAACCGGTACGGTATCGATTCTTCTCAGTTTAAAATCGTATAAGTCCCCTATCTTGGGACCATATATTTCATGGATTTTTCGACCACGGAAAAGGAAAAAGAGCTTGCTCTGGCCAGGGGAGTGTCTTTCCTACTGCAGCTAAGGGGACGTGTCCATGCTCTGCCTATCACAGGTCAGGAGGCAATTAAAAGAAGAACCAAAAAAAAATCTGTACAATATCTAATACGTCCCCTATCCAGGTAAATTATTTGGAGAGAGGGCCTGTAGGTGGGGGGCAGGCTGGGGGAAAGGAGGTTGAGCTGGAAGAGCCAGAGGAGTGCCCCCTGGGCTAGCGTGTGTGGTGGTGACAACAGCCAGATGGATTTGGAAAAACTCTAGCATCAACCGGTAAGGTATGTATTCTTCTCAGTTTAATACCATATACGGCACCTATCTTGGGACCATATATTTCATGGATTTTTTGAACACGGAAAAGGAAAAAGAGCTTGCTCTGGCCAGGGGAGTGTCTTTTCTACTGCAGCTAAGGGGACGTGTCCATGCTCTGCCTATCACAGGTCAGGAGGCAATTAAAAGAAGAACAAACAAAAATCAGTATAATATCTAATACGTCCCCTATCCGGGTAAATTGTTTGGAGAAAGGGCCTGTAGGTGGGGGGGCAGGCTGGGGGGAAGGAGGTTGAGCTGGAAGAGCCAGAGGAGTGCCCCCTGGGCTAGCGTGTGTGGTGGTGACAACAGCCGGATATAGTTAGATTGACGACACAGGACCCCAACTTAAAAATTTAGCATCAACCGGTACAATTGTCAATTATGAGCTCGATCAAGTGTGGCATGACTTTTTAGATGGAGATTGCATGTGGTCACGTACTCCCTGAAACCCCATAGTAACCCCTTCTCTGATGTGGTACCCCAGAACATTCTCTGCCCCAATTCTCAAGACCTTTTGCAGTCTCCGTGTGCTGACAGTGGGGATTTACCAGTGTTGTCTGAGGAGGTGGTGGACAATGGCGAGACACAGGTGTCGGGGGGTGAGGTAGTTGTATGGGAAGCAAGTTACAGTGGGGACTCCTTGGGGGGACTTTCTCATGATGGGACAGATTCAACTTGGGTGGATCAGGCACAGGAACAGATCAATTTTTTTTTGTGTTTATTTAACTTTTATTTAGCACAAATAACCACAGAGATATTTATTCGTTATCTTCGCTGCGCAGTCTGGCGTTGGGGTTCGTCACTTTGATGGCGAGCTGTGCCGCTCTCTTCACAATGGTCTTTAGGTTCTTAGATGGAGACGTTGTGGGCGATTTCTGCACAGAAGGACTTGTTGCTCATCAACAGAACCTCGAGCTCCTTGACATTGTGGACCAGGAATTTTCGGAACCCTGTGGGCAGCATGTGTTTGGTCTTCCACTTGCTACCGTATCCAATGTTGGGCAATAAAGATACGCAGGTAATATTATTTTTCACACCTATCCCAAAAATAAAATTTACGCTGTTTGCGCAAATAAAACTGGAAACTGGAACTGGAGAGAGGGCCTGTAGGTGGACCTCCGGAAAAATTGTTTGAAGAGAGGGCCTGTAGGTGGACCTCCGGAAAAATTGTTTGAAGAGAGGGCCTGTAGGTGGACCTCCGGAAAAATTGTTTGCAGATAACATGTTTAATGTGGAATTTCATCTCGTGGGCACGTCGCACAACAGTCGGTGAGCGGGCAGTTGTAGGCGGCGCTGCGCTGCCCTGAGAGTGACAGCATCTGTGGTGGACTTGCGGAAATGCGCACAGATGCGGCGCACCTTGGTGAGCAAATCAGACAGATTGGGGTATGTCTTGAGGAACCGCTGAACTATGAGATTGAACACGTGGGCCAGGCATGGCACATGTGTCAGTCTGCCGAGTTGCAGAGCCGCCACCAGGTTACGCCCATTGTCACACACAACCATGCCTGGCTTGAGGTTCAACGGTGTCAGCCACACATCGGTCTGCGCCGTGATGCCCTGTAACAGCTCTTGGGCGGTGTGCCTTTTGTCACCTAAGCTCAGCAGTTTGAGCACCGCCTGCTGGCGCTTACCCACGGCACTGCTGCTGCGCCTAGAGCTATCGACTGAAGGCGCCGTGCCCACGGATGGTAATTCGGTGGAGGAGGAGGAGGGGTCGGAGGAGGAGGCGGCATAGTACGTCTGAGAGACCGTGACCGAGGTAGGCCCCGCAATCCTCGGTGTGGGCAGTACATGAGCGGCCCCAGGGTCATTCTCGGTCCCAGCCTCCACCAAGTTAACCCAATGTGCCGTCATTGAGATATAGAGTCCCTGCCCGGCAGCACTTGTCCACGTGTCTGTGGTTAGGTGGACCTTCTCAGAAACAGCGTTGGTCAGGGCACGAATGATGTTCTATGACACGTGCTGGTGTAGGGCTGGGACGGCACATCGGGAAAAATAGTGGCGGCTGGGGACCGAATACCGAGGGGCAGCCACCGCCATGAGATTGCGAAAGGCCTCGGTCTCTACCAGCCTATAGGACAGCATCTCCAGGCTAAGCAATTTGGAGATGTGGACGTTGAGGGCTTGGGCATGTGGGTGGGTGGAACTGTATTTCCTCTTGCGCTCCAGCATCTGCTGTAAAGACAGCTGAACGCTGCGCTGGGACACGTTGGTGGACACTGTGGAGGATCGTGGAGGCGAAGGTGTGGTTTTCCGGCGGGAGGCACTCGTGCCGGGGTCCTGGGCAGGGGGTTGACTAGCAGAGGCAGCAAGTGACACAGGGGGTTGACTAGCAGAGGCAGCGAGTGACGCAGGGGGTTGACTAGGAGAGGCAGCGAGTGACACAGGGGAAGGAGCAGTGATGTGACCCGCAGGAGGTGGTGAACGGCCTTGGTTCCATTGAGTGGGGTGTTTAGCACTCATATGCCTGCGCATGCTGGTGGTGGTTAGGCTAGTAGTGGTGGCACCCCTGCTGATCCTGGTGTGGCACAGGTTGCACACCACAGTCCGTCGGTCATCCTCACTTTCTTTAAAGAACTTCCAGACTTGCAAACATATAGGCCTCGCCACGGGAGCTTCACTACGTGAAACAGTTGCTGCTGATGCACCAACTCTGGCCCTGCTTCTCCCTCTGGCCACAACACTGCCTCTTCCAACCTGTTCTGGTGCAGCACTCACCTCCGCCTCAGAAGCACTGTCTTCACTCGGCATATCAACCCAGCTTTGGTCAGTCACCTCGTCATCCTCCGATTCCTCAGTCTGCTCCCCCCTCGGAATTCCTCCCCTTACAACAACTTCACCACTGTCTGACAACCGTGTCTCCTCATCGTCCGACACCTCTTTACAAACTTCTTCCACTAACTCAACATTGTCATCATCATCATCATAACTCACAGACTGCGACAGTTGGAAAACTTGGGCATCGGGAACGAGGTCAGCAGCAACCTGAGAAGTGGTTTGTGACTCTGGGAAGGGTCCAGAAAACAGTTCCTGAGAGTATGTCGGATCGCATTCCAAATTTTCCTGGGAGGGGGCAGACTGGGGGGAAGGAGGTTGAGGAGGAGCCAGAGGAGTGCTCCCTTGGGTAACATGGGTGGACTGCGTGGAAGACTGACTGGTGGACAAATAACTTGAAGCATTATCCGCAATCCACGAGATCAGCTGTTCACACTGTTGTGGTTTCAACAGTCCTCTACCACGTGTCCCTGTAAGTTGAGACATGAAGCTGCGGCGTTCCACAGCTCCCTCATCAGCAGGTACTGTCTCACCCTGCCCAGGACCACGGCCTCTGCCCCCTGCAGTAATTGAATGCCCACGCCCATGCCCTCGTCCTCGACCCTTAGCCCTGGTGTTCAACATTTTATGTATATAAGTGTATTATATAAAAAAAAAAAAACGGGCCTGGTGTACAGAAACCCACAAACTTGTTCAGTATGGTTTAATTAAGTGACGTACACAAAGTGTCACCTGGACAGAAAATACGGATTGGAGTGAGTGTGCTGAACTGTGACACACAGAAAGGTTCCACGCAGCTGTGTGAAATGGATTTGTATCACTGAGCTAAAACAACAAATACAACTAATTTTTTTTATATATTTTGTTTTCTATATTTTTTTTGTAGCTTTGTTTTTTTGGGAACGTGACGTGCAGGAACTATCGGAGACCTAACTCACACCCTGTTAATGGTGGCTATTTAAACTGCGACCCAGACAAATGTCGCACAGAGATTTTTGGGATCAAGCTATATACGTTGCAGCAAAAGACTTGGTTGTATTAAGTGACGTACAGAAAGTGTCACCTGGACAGAAAATACGGATTGGAGTGAGTGTGCTGAACTGTGACACACAGAAAGGTTCCACGCAGCTGTGTGAAATGGATTTGTATCACTGAGCTAAAACAACAAATACAACTAATTTTTTTATATATTTTGTTTTCTATATTTTTTTTGTAGTTTTGTTTTTTTGGGAACGTGACGTGCAGGAACTATCGGAGACCTAACTCACACCCTGTTAATGGTGGCTATTTAGACTGCGACCCAGACAAATGTCGCACAGAGATTTTTGGGATCAAGCTATATACGTGACAGGCAGCAAATGACTTGGTTGTATTCAGTGACGTACAGAAAGTGTCATCTGGACAGAAAATACGGATTGGAGTGAGTGTGCTGAACTGTGACACACAGAAAGGTTCCACGCAGCTGTGTGAAATGGATTTGTATCACTGAGCTAAAACAACAAATACAACAAATTTTTTTTATATATTTTGTTTTCTATATTTTTTTGTAGTTTTGTTTTTTTGGGAACGTGACGTGCAGGAACTATCGGAGACCTAACTCACACCCTGTTAATGGTGGCTATTTAAACTGCGACCCAGACAAATGTCGCACAGAGATTTTTGGGATCAAGCTATATACGTTGCAGCAAAAGACTTGGTTGTATTAAGTGACGTACAGAAAGTGTCACCTGGACAGAAAATACAGATTGGAGTGAGTGTGCTGAACTGTGACACACAGAAAGGTTCCTCGCAGCTGTGTGAAATGGATTTGTATCACTGAGCTAAAACAACAAATACAACTAATTTTTTTAATATATTTTGTTTTCTATATTTTTTTTGTAGTTTTGTTTTTTTGGGAACATGACGTGCAGAAACTATCGGAGACCTAACTCACACCCTGTTAATGGTGGCTATTTAGACTGCGACCCAGACAAATGTCGCACAGAGATTTTTGGGATCAAGCTATATACGTGACAGGCAGCAAATGACTTGGTTGTATTCAGTGACGTACAGAAAGTGTCACCTGGACAGAAAATACGGATTGGAGTGAGTGTGCTGAACTGTGACACACAGAAAGGTTACACGCAGCTGTGTGAAATGGATTTGTATCACTGAGCTAAAACAACAAATACAACTAATTTTTTTTATATATTTTGTTTTCTATTTTTTTTTGTAGTTTTGTTTTTTTGGGAACGTGACGTGCAGGAACTATCGGAGACCTAGCTCACACCCTGTTAATGGTGGCTATTTAGACTGCGACCCAGACAAATGTCGCACAGAGATTTTTGGGATCAAGCTATATACGTGACAGGCAGCAAATGACTTGGTTGTATTTAGTGACGTACAGAAAGTGTCACCTGGACAGAAAATACGGATTGGAGTGAGTGTGCTGAACTGTGACACACAGAAAGGTTCCACGCAGCTGTGTGAAATGGATTTGTATCACTGAGCTAAAACAACAAAAAAACTAATTTTTTTAATATATTTTGTTTTGGATTTTTGTTTTTTTTGGAACGTGACGTGCAGAAACTATCTTAGAGCTAACTGACACCCTACTGATGGTGGCTATTTAGACTGCGACCCAGACAAATGTCACACAGAGATTTTTGGGATCAAGCTATACACGTGACAGGCAGCAAAAGACTTGGTTGTATTCAGTGACGTACAGAAAGTGGCACCTGGACAGAAAATAGTGAGTGTACTGAACTGTGACACACAGAATGGTTCCACACTGCTGTGTGCAATGGATTTGTATCACGGAGATATAACATTAAAAAAAAGGGGGTTATATATGGCGATAGCTGCACTACTAGTGCCAGCCAGCCAAGCCAGGAGACAAAAAAAAATGTCTTCTAGTCCTTTTAAGGGCTGTTGGGTTCTTTGTGGGTGATTCCTGCCTAACAGAGAACTAAATGCAGGCCCTAACACTGTCCCTGAAATGCAGCAGCTCTATCCCTAACGACATCCAGACGGCATCTGAGCCGAGCACCGCATCAGGCCAGCCAACCCCTGCTATCGACAAGTAAGGGCCCCACGTGATGCTGGGTGTACCGCAGAGTCTCCTGACTTGTGATTGGCTGTGTTTATAGGCGCCAAAAAAGCACGATGTGGAAGTTGCCATTTCCTCGAGCATGGCGAGATACTCGTCCGAGCAGCGAGCACTTACGAGTACCCTAATACTCGAACGAGCACCAAGCTCGGACGAGTATGCTCGCTCATCTCTAATTAAAATCTATTTGTCATATACATAATTATATTCCTTTACACAATAATCCAAATGTATTTAATAGAAAAAGTGTCCATAGAAAAGTGGTGTAGGCCGATCTGCATGTGCTAGAGCTTTGGGTGTGGGGATTAATGTCAGAAGATTGAGTTCAGGTTTAAAGCATTGGGGGAGGGGGGGAATACTAGGGGAAAGGTTAGTTTAGGAAACATCATAAGCCTGGAGCACAAAATTATATATCAGTAGGGTAAGTATATGCCAAAAAAATCACTGAAAGAAAAATTACCCATAAAACGTCACTTTTAAAAAGTATAGATTAAAAATTTCCACGTGAAAAAGAAAATAAATAAAGATATCAATGTTAAATTATGTAAATGAGACTATTCACAATATACGGATGTGATAAGGTGTACAAGCAACCAATGCCACAAATGTGGTCACTCACTGTTCTCAGGACTTAAAGGATGAAGGCATTCGTGGAACCAGATTGCTCCTTGATCGTGGAAAAGTCAGAGGCTTTTTTCCCTGTTTCTGGCAGTTCCTTCCTAAAAAGAGATCCCATATAATGTACAACCTATATATTATCAGGCGATGTCCCCGTATATAGCGATGTCTCAAGGTATACAGAATGTTCTGACGCGTTTCCCTTTGTGGTGAATAGGTTCATCAGGGGACCGTATTGTTAGGAAATGCACAATGGCATTCAAAGTTGGCTAGTTCATCCACCGGCTATAGCCATCTTTGAACACCATTGTACATTTTCTAACAATATGGTCCCCTGATCAACCTTTTCACCACAAGTGGAAACACATCGGGACATTTTGTATACCTTAAGACATTGCTATATACGGAAACATCATAAGCCTGCCTGATAAAATGTGTTTTAAGGCTTGTTTGAAGGTAGGGAAGTTGGTAACTGGAGGGCAGAGCATTCCAGAGAGTAGGTGCAGCTCGAGAAAAGTCTTGAAGATGGGAGTGAGTGGTATGAATTATGGATGATGTTAATTTTAGGTCACTGGCAGAATGAAGAGCACGAGTAGGGTGATAGATGGTAATGAGGGAGGAGATATATGGAGGTGCAGCACTGTGGAGAACTTTGTGGGTGAGGGTCAGAAGTTTGAACTGTATTCTGTGGTGGATGGGCAACCAATAAAGTGACTGGCATTTAGGATAGACTGAAGGGGGATAGTTTAGTGAGAGGAAGACCAATTAGTAATGAATTACAGTTGTCAAGACTGACAAGTATGAATCAAAGCAACAAGAGTGTGCAAATGATTGGATATCGCGAGCAAAGGAAAGATCTGATTTAAACATGACCCTAAGACAGCAGGCGTGGTGCCCAGGACCGAAACTGAAATATCAAGTTTTGGTTAGTAGATGGGGAAGATAAGAAGTTCAGTTTTTGAGAGGTTCCATTTTAGATACAGGGAGGACATGATGTTAGAGACAGGTGCCAGACAATTACTGGTGTTTTGGAGTAAAACAGGGGTGATGTCAGGGGATGAAATGTATAGTTAGGTGTCATGAACATAGAGATGGTACTGAAAGCCAAATCTACTTATAGTCTGTCTGATGGGGACTGTGAGGAGACTGAAGAGTAGGGGACCTAGGAATGAACCCTGAGGAATGCCAACATCAAGACGAAGAGGAGAAGAAGTTAAGTCATCGAATGATACACTAAAGGAGAGAGATAGTAAGAGAACCAGGAAAGAGCAATGTCTTTAAGGCCAATTGAGTGGAGCATGGTGAGGAGGGGTTTGTGGTCTACAGTATCAATCTCTACAGAGAGATCCAGAAGAATCAGTAGAGAATAGTCACCATTCCTTTTTGCTGTCAGGAGATTGTTAGACACTTTAGTAAGGGCAGTTTCAGTAGAGTGGAGAGGGAAAAAAGCAGATTGTAAGGGGTCAAGAAGAGCGTTTGCAGAAAGATGGCTCATTAAGCAAGAGTAGACGTGACGTTCCAGTTTAGAGGTGAAGGGGAGGTTAGAAACAGGTCGGTAATTAGCAGCACAAGTTGGGTCAAGAGATTTCTTTTTTAGTAGTGGAGTTATAAGAGAATGAAAGAGGATGGAAAGATACCAGAAGACAGAGAGAGAGGCCAAACATTGTATTAAGGTTAGTAATGACAAACGACGGAGAGGGACTGAAGAAGGTGTGAGGGAATAGGATCACTGCTGCAGGTCGCGGGTCGAGAAGAATAGAGAAGCCTGAAGATTTCCTCATCTGTTATAGGGTCAAAAGAGGAGAGAGCATATGGAAGTGTTAGAGGGAGGAGGATTGAAATTGGTTGGGTATTGGGAGATTATTTCCTGCCGGATGTTACCAATCTTGTCTCTGAAGTACATGACCATGTGATCAGCGCAGAGGTCTGTGATGGGTCCTTGAACTTTAGGGCTTAGGAGGAAATGAAAAGTGTCAAAGAGCCAATTTGGGTTATTTGAGAGTGAGATGAGAGAGGTAAAGTAGTTCTGTTTGGCAGTGTTGAGGGCTGAATTGTAGGTTTAATGCATAAACATAATGGAGGAAGTTTGCTGATATTCGTGATTTTCTCCACAAGCATTCTGCACATCTGGAGCACTGCTGGAAAAACGTGTTTCAGGTGTGTGCCACGGTTGCCGTGTTCTGTGTATTGGGGCTGCTTCATCCAGGATAGTTTTGAGGGTATGGTTGCAATTGGAGATGAACAGAACTTTGAAAAATTCTATTTGGCAACTTCGCCGAAGTTAGCCAAAGAAATTTGATTTGTTCAGAATTAATTAATCACGAATTGCTATAAATCAAGCTTAGGGAATGTACGGAGCAGGCTACTGCAGTGAGCCAGCTCCATACGCAGCGGGTGCACCTGGCCTCAATGTTAGGGTCCCACCGAACCCAGTCATTTAACCCTAGATCAACACCAATCGCGACATCTGTGAGGTAAGGCAGAGGGAAGCAGTTCCCTCTCGCTTCCAATCGAAGCCCCAGCAGTGAAATTGTGGGGCTCCGATTAGTTACCATGGCAGGCCTGGAAAGCTTCAAAAGTGTCCAGGCTGCCATGGTAAGCTAACGGAAATATATAAAAATTAAAAACACAAGATTCACTGATTTTTAGTCACCTTTTCTCCCTAAAAAAATGAATAAAAGAGATCAAAAAGTTATATGTACCACAAAAATGGTACTAATAAAAATTACAGATCGTCCCAGAAAAAACAAGTCCTCATACAGCCCTGTAGACTGAAATATAAAAAAGTTATGGCTGTCAGAAAATGGCGATGCAGTACCAGTTGCATTAGTAGCCCTATGACAGAGTGGGGACAGTGGCAGCAGCAGTAGTGACATACAGCACAAGATGGTGACAGATCACAGTAGTAGCACAGCCCAACAGCAGTGTGATAGCAAGGGCCAGTAGTATGTATATCCTTGTAAAAATGTAACATGTTCATATCAGTAGGCCAAGAAGCCCCATAGTAGGAATGGCAGTAGAGGAAGCTGGCAGGTGGCATCAGACGGGTGGCAGCATAAGAATGGTGGCAGCAGTGCGTGGCCAGAAGTAATGGCCCATTTTGCACAATATTCCGGTATGGCAGAACACTACAGTGTGATCATTAGCAGCAGAATTATCTATTGTGTTGCATCAGGCACCAGTGTCTGGAAATCTTGGTTGATCCACGCCTGATTCATCTTTATGTAGGTTAGTCTCTCATCATTTTAGGAGGAAAAGAGAGTTATCTTAGGGGTAGCTATGCCCCCCACCGCACTGCACACCTGCTCTGATGTCACACTACCGCATGAAAACATGTCCATGGCAAATGTGGCTAATTGCGGCCACACTTTGCAGTTTGCATTCCCAGTAGTCCAGGGGATCTTGGATCATGGATGACAGGGTGCAGTCCAAGTATGCTACCATCTGGTAGTTGAAGTTCTGCTGGCTGTCCCCCTGCTCTTGCTGGGTGGCTTCTTCAGAAGGCGGCTGAGGAAAACTAATCATCAGAGACTCCAGAATTAACTGGCTGCTTATCGAACTGGTGCTGCTCTTGCTTTCTTCCACCCACCAGTCATGGCAGTGGAGCGTGAACGAAGAGGGTCCCCCTAGTCAGGCCTTCCTGAGGACGGGCGATGGCACTCATAGGCAGCGACCAACTAATACACAGCATGTCTCTATAGTAATCCATTTTTGCATCCCTCTCAGAAGGTCTAAAAAATACAACCATTTTGACCAGAAGCTAGGGTCTAACAATGTAGATAGCCAGTAGTCATCTCTCTGTCAAATCCTGAGAATGCAGCTGTCACTACACAAACAAGAAAACATGCAGCTGGTAATTTGCACAAGGGACTCGGAGGGCCTCCCTGCCTCCATCTCCACTGAATACTGACACAGTTTGTCGGGGTGATCTGCATCATCTTCGTTGACGCCCTCCAGCTCTTCTCCTGTTGCTTTGGCAGATAAACCACCTAGTTGTGCATAAAAGTCCTGGGCGTTTAGGTCCTCCTCTTTGTCCTCATCCACCTTCTCTTCATCCTCCTCAGGGCTTAGGTGGCAGTGAGATGTAGGAGCCATGCCTTCTGTCCCTTGCCAATCAGATTTTTCAGCATCCCCTCCAGGATGTGAAGGAGTGGAATGACATCATTCACCCCGTAGCTATGCCGACTGACAAATAAAGTGGCCTTCTCTAACGGTCTTCTCAGACGGCACGTGTAATGCATAAGCTGCCATTGGCTAACACTGAAGTTACACAGGGGAGTATCCCTGTCCGTCTCCTGCTTTAAGAAATTGTTGACCGCCTTCCTCTGATCATATAGGCTGTCTAACATATAGAGCATGCAGCCCAAGGAGGTTGTGTTTTGCATGGTAATAGTGGCTGAAGTGTTTGCACAGTTTCCTGGACATTTTGAACAGCTCTTGCAGTTCAGTGGAAGACTTGAGGAACCAGGTGACAATGAGATGGAAGATGGAGATTCAGGGCACATGGGTCAGGCCTCCCCGACACAGTGCAGACAAAATGTTCTTCCTGTTATCAGTAACCATGGTTCCTGTCTCCAGTTTGCGACAAGATAGCCAGTGTTCGATTTCTTTATTGATGACGCCAAGCAGTTCCTCCCCAGTGTGACTCCATTCAGACAGGCTGACGAGGTGCAGAACTCCGTGACACCTAACTTTGCATAGGTGATATACTGGAGGACCACTCTGAACTGTGCTTAGAGGGGAAGGTGAGGACAAGGTGGAAGATGAGGTGGCAGAGGAGATATTGGCACAGAAATCCCAGCATTACAACGCGGAGGTGGCATTGCCATCACCTGGCCAAGTTATTGGTGTGCCTGGGCCGGAACCACATTTACCCAGTGGGTGGTGAATAACATATATTGTCCTTGACCATAGTTACGACTCCATTAGTGTTGATCGAGCACCGTGATGCTCAGGTGCTCAGGTGCTCTGGTCGAACAATAGGTGGTGCTCGAGTGCTCGGCCAAGCACAATGGAAGTCAATGGAAGAACCCAAGAACTAAACCAGGCACCCCCTGCTCTGAAGAAGGGAGGGTGTCTGGTTCATAGGGAAAGTTGAGAAAATGGTGGAAACACCACTGAAATGGTTTGGGAACAGCATGGGGAGGATGTCTGGATGCATCTTGGACTCCAAAGTCGCTGTTGTTAACGATGTTGTCCGAGTATGAGGGTGAGGGTCTGCTGCTGAGCTGACCCTCTAAAACATTAGGGGTGAGTGCCTGCTGCTGATCTGACCGTCTAAAACATTATGATTGAGGGCCGGCTGGTGAGCAGACCGTCTAAAACATTATGGTTGAGGGCCTGCTGGTGAGCTGACCTTCTAAAACACTATGGTTGAGGGCCTGCTGGTGAGCTGACCTTCTAAAACATTATGGTTCAGGGCCTGCTGGTGAGCTGACCGTCTAAAACACTATGGTTGAGGGCCTGCTGGTGAGCTGACGGTCTAAAACATTATGGTTCAGGGCCTGCTGGTGAACGTCGAGGGCAGCCTAATAAGCAGTTTCATATGATGCAGGATGAGGAGGAAGAGGACGAGAAGAGGAAGGGGTACATGGGAATACACTGTATTTAATACACCCTAAAAGCCACATTTAAGGTTCCTTCATGTTAAGCCGCTTTCCTCTGGTGGGGTAGAGAAGTCAGGGGTAATCCAGGCCTTGTTCATTTTGATAAGCGTCAACCTGTCAGCATTTTCAATTGACAGGCGGATGCGCTTATCAGTAATTATGCCCCCAGCAGCACTAAATACCCGCTCAGACAAAACGCTGGCAGCAGGGCAGGCCAGCACTTCCAAGGCGTAGAGCGCCAGTTCGTGCCACGTATCCATCTTAGACCCAATAATTATAAGGCACAGAGGGATCTCTGATGACGTTGACACGGTCAGTGAGGTACTCCTTTACCATCTTCCAAAACTTTTCCCTCTTTGTGACACTAGGCCGCTCATCAGGGTGAGGGTGCTGGCAGGGTGTCATGAAACTGTCCCAGGCCTTGGAGAGTGTCGCCCTGCCTTTGTTGGAACTGCTGTGTGTTCCCTCATCTCCACTCCTCAGGTAGCCAAGGAACTACGTACTCTGCCGCCAGTGTTGTCAGCTGGAAATTTTTGGAGTAATTTTTCTACAAGGACCTTCTGATATTGCACCATTTTCCATGTCCTCTCCACCACAGGAATGAGAGATGAGAAGTTCTCTTTGTAGCGGGGGTCAAAAAGGGTGAACAACCAGTAATCAGTGTTGGCTAAAATGCATATAATGCGAGGGTCACGGGAAAGGCAGCCTAGCATTAAGTCAGCCATGTGTGCCAGAGTCCCAACAGACAAGGCTTCACTTTCCTCACCAGGAAGATGACTCTCAATATCCTCATCCTCCTCCTCGTCCTCTTCCTCCTCTTCAGCCCATCCACGCCGAAGAGATGGTGTAAATGTGCTATGGGTACTACCCTCTGTAGCAGTGGCAACCGTCTCCTGCTCCTCCTACTCCAATTCGCGCTGAGAAGACGAACCGAGGGTGGTCTGGCTATCACCCTGTGTAGGGTCTTCCCCCATTTCCACCTCTTCCACACACAAAGCGTCCGCCTTTATTGTGAGCAGTGAGCTTTTTAGTAGACACAGAAGTGGGATGGTTACGCTGATAATTGCATTATTGCTGCTCACCATTTGTGTAGATTCATCAAAGTTGCGTAAAACCTCACAGAGGTCAGACATCAATGCCCACTCGTCGCTTGTGAAGAGCGGAAGCTGACTGGAAAGGCGACGACCATGTTGCAGCTGGTATTCCACTACTGCCCTCTACTGCTCACAAAGCCTGCCCAACATGTGGAAGGTGGAGTTCCAGCGCGTGCTCAGGTCGCACAGCAGTCGGTGAGCTGGCAAGCGCAAGCATTGCTGCAGCGTTGCCAGGCCGGCTGAAGCTGTAGGTGACTTTTGGAAATGGGCACACAGGCGAGCACCTTCACCAGTAGCTGAGGCAAATTGGGGTAGGTTTTGAGAAACCGCTGAACCAGTAAGTTGAAGACATGGGCCAGGCATGGTATGTGTGTGAGCTTGCCAAGCTCCAAAGCCGCCACCAAGTTGCAGCCGTTATCAGACACAACCATGGCTGGCTGTAGGTTGAGTGGCGAGAGCCACAGCTCAGCCTGGTCCCTTATGCCCTGCCATAGCTCTGCGGCGGTGTGCTGCTTATCACCTAAGCAAATAAGCTTCAGCACGGTCTGTTGCCGCTTCCCGACTGCTGTGCTACACTGCTTCCAGCTACTGACTGAAGTCTGACTGGTGCTGCAAGATTCGAATTCTGCAGTGGAAGTGGAGGAGGAGGTAGAGGAAGAGAAGGAGGGGTTGCAGCCGCTACTGTAGATGGTGGCGGAAATCTGGATGGAAGTAGGGCCAGCAATCCTTGGCGTCAGTAGCACCTGTGCCATCCCAGGGTACGACTCGCTCCCAGCCACCACAACGTTAACGCAGTGTGCCGTTGAAATGTAGCGTCCCTGGGCAGAAGCGCTTGTCCATGTGTCAGTTGTTAAGGGGACATTCCCAGTAACTGCATTGGTCAGGGCACGGGTTATGTTTCGGGACACATGCTGGTGTAAGGCGGGGATGGCACACCGGGAAAAATAGTGGCGGCTGGGGACTGCATAACGAGGGACAGCCGCCATTAGGCTGCGAAAAGCCTCAGTGTCCACCAGCCTAAACGGCAACATTTCCACGGCCAGCAATTTGGAAAGTTGCGCGTTTAGTGCGTGGCAGGTTATTTACGCTTGCGTTCAAATGCCTGGGTTAAGGACATTTGAACGCTGCGCTGGGACACTGAAGTGGATGTGCTTGCTGATGGTTCTTGCGAAGGTCCAGGTACAGGGTGGGAGCCTTCTGGGCCTGCGTCTTGGACAGCACGTAACAGAGGGGAAGAGGAGGCAGTGGTGTGACCTACAGACATCGATCGTGGACCCAGGCGTTCGGCCGACCTATTAGGGTGCTTTGCTGCCATGTGGCGGATCATGCTGGTGGTGGTCAGGTTGCTGGTGTTTACGCCCCTGCTCATCTTGGTACGGCACAAGTTGCAAATTACAATTCATTTATCGTCAGCACTTTCCTCAAAAAAGTGCCAGACTGCAGAACACCTACCCCTTGGCAAGGGAGATTGCCGCAACGGGCTGCTCCGGGGAACAGTTGCGGGCCTGGTTAGTGTGGCCTGCCTTCTCCCTTTTACCACCCCACTGCTTCTTCCAGCCTGTTTCGGTGCTGCGGATCCCTCCCCTTCTGTACTGCTGTCCTCGCTCGGCTTGCCACCTTCCCAGGTTGGGTCAGTGATTTCATCGCCCACCACCTCCTCTTCCACTTCCTCACTCTGGTCCTCCTCCTCACATGGTGACCTAACAAGAACCTGACTTAACTGCGTCTCATCCTCATCATCAACCTCTTGAGGCACTAATTGCTGTTGACTTATTGACAACTGTGTCTCATCATCATCATCATCATCATCATGCACCTCGCCAGATACTAGTTGCCGTTCCCCACAGTCATCTTTTTTAGACTGTGGATGCTCAAGAGTTTGCTCCTGTCCCTCTTCAAGCGAGCTTGGCGTGAGGCCCAAATCAAGGAACGGCGATGAAAAAAGCTCCTTGGAATATCCGAGTGTGGGTCACTTATTTGCCCAGACTGTGCATGGTGGGAGGAAGGAGGATCAGGGAGAGGATGTGGTTGACCAGACTTTTGGCTACTGAGACTGGACTTTGTGGAAGAAAGGGTGGTGCTTAACCAACTGGAAGCATTATCTGCTGCAATCCAACCGACTACCTGTTCGCACTGCTGTGGTATCAAGAGTGGTGTCTTGCGCCGCCCTGCAAACTGTGACATAAAGCTAGGAGTTTTGGATGACTTTGTTTCTTGGGCTCTGCCAGTAGGCACAATTTCACCGTGCCCAGAGCCTCTGTGTGCACCATCAGCAGCACGTCCACTTCCCTGTCCCTTACTGCTCGCCTTGCGCATATTAAATGGTATATATGCAAGTTTGTCACAAGTACAGTAGCGCGGATTTTTTAAAAGTGTATGAGCAGAAAAAATAGCAACGGATATCAGGTATATAGGATACAGTAACGTTATAATGCAGATGCAACACAGGTAATGTCGCCTTGATTAGCAGTAGAAAAAATCGTAACGGATGTCAGGTATATTGTATATAGTAACGTTATAATTAGAGATGAGCGAGCACTAAAATGCACGGGTGCTCGTTATTCGAGTCGAACTTTTCCCGATGCTCGGGTGCTCGTTTCGAATAACGAACCCCCTTGAAGTCAATGGGAGACTCGAGCATTTTTGCAGGGGACCAAGGCTCTGCCTAGGGAAGGCTGGGTGAAAACCTGGAAACCTCAGAAAATGATGGAAACACCACGGAAATGGACAGGAAACAGCAGGGGCAGCATGCATGGATGCCTCTGAGGCTGCTTAATCACACCATTACCCCAAATTCTCAGGCAACAGCCTGGTGGTTACCCTCATGGCAATTGTGCTCACCCAGACCAAGAAAGGCGAGGCAAATACCCATCACATTTTAAGGAAGCACCAAAATAGGTGCAACGAAGGTCCATCACCGCCTGCAGGTGACACCACTGCTCATGCTGGCACTGCAGCTGACATCAAGTTTAGTATCTGTTCTTATCAGTTGCTGTGGCTGTTGGTGGTAAAGTGGTAAACAGTTGACCCGGGTTCGATTCCTGTCTATCGCAGGAGGCAATTAAAAGAAGAACAAAAAAAAATCAGTACAATATCTAATACGTCCCCTACCCAGGTAAATTGTTTGGAGAGAGGGCCTGTAGGTGGGGGGGGAGGAGGTTTTGCTGGAAGAGCCAGAGGAGTGCCCCCTGGGCTAATGTGTGTGGTGGTGACAACAGCCGGAATGGATTTTGAAAAACTGTAGCATCAACCGGTATGGTATCAATTCTTCTCAGTTTAATACCGGATACGTTCCCTATCTTGGGACCCTATATTTAATGGATTTTTCGAACACTGAAAACGGAAAAAGAGCTTGCTCTGGCCAGGGGAGTGTCTTTCCCACTGCAGCTAAGGGGACGTGTCCATGCTCTGCCTATCACAGGTCAGGAGGCAATTAAAAGAAGAAAAACAAAAAACATCAGTACAATATCTAATACGTCCCCTATACGGGTAAATTGTTTGGAGAGAGGGCCTGTAGGTGGGGGGAAAGAGGTTTCGCTGGAAGAGCCAGAGGAGTGCCCCCTGGGCTAGCGTGTGTGGTGGTGATAACAGCCGGATGTATTTAGAATGACGACGCAGGACCCCAACTTAAAAATTTAGCATCAACCGGTACAGTCGTAAATTATGAGATTGATCAAGTGTGGTATGTATACTACTCAGTTTAAACCGTATATGGCAGCTATCTGGAAAAATGGTTTGGAGAGAGAGAAAGATAGGACAAAGACGTAAATTGTTTGGAGAGAGGGCCTGTAGGTGGGGGGGCAGGCTGGGGGGAAGGAGGTTGAGCTGGAAGAGCCAGAGGAGTGCCCCCTGGGCTAGCGTGTGTGGTGGTGACAACAGCCGGGTGTAGTTAGAATGACGACGCAGGACCCCAACTTAAAAATTTAGCATCAACCGGTACAATTGTCAATTATGAGCTCGATCAAGTGTGGCATGACTTTTAAATGGAGATTGCATGCGGTCATGTACTCCCTGGAACCCCATAGTCACCCCTTCCCTGATGTGCTAGCCCAGAACATTCTCTGCCCCAATTCGCAAGACCTTTGCTGTTTCCGTGTGCTGACAGTGTGGATTTACCAGTGTTTGTCTGAGGAGGTGGTGGACAATG